>APFE031541735.1:0-28429 GCA_000404065.3 Pinus taeda | reverse complement strand
CATTGGCCAGAAATCTGATTTCTGTAAGCAAGTTGGATGATGCAGGTGTAAAGACAATGTTCGAGAAGGATACCTGCAAGATGGTTCAAGGAGCACTGGTATTGATGGGGGAGTTCGGATTGGAACTCTGTACAAACTGCAAGGTAGCACTATTGTTGACGGGTGCAATAGTTCTATTGTTCCTGAAAATGGAGCAGAAAATCTAGTGGTCTTTAGAGAGAAGACCATGCTGTGGCATCAAAGGCTTGGACATATTGGAGAGAAGGGCCTTCGAATACTTCATGGTAAAGGTATGGTAGAAGGTATGAGTAATAGCTCTCTGGATTTTGATGTCTGTGAAAATTGTGTATATGGGAAGCAGAATCGGGTGAGTTTCCCCTCTGGTGGTAAGAGGACGAAACAAATATTAGAGCTTGTGCACAGTGATGTGTTTGGACCTGTGAAAGTTCCATAACTGGGTAAGTCTGTGTGCTATGTATCATTTTTAGATGACTTCTCAAGGAATACATGGACATATTTCCTTAAGAAGAAATCTAAAGTCTTTGACAGGTTTAAAGAATTTAAGGCCCTAGTGGAAACCCAGATAGAGAAGAAGATAAAAGTGTTGAGGACAGATAATAGTGGAGAGTTTTGTAATAAGGAATTTAAAGAATTATGCAAGAAGTGTGGTATATCATGGAAGAAGAATACTCCATATACACCTGAGCAAAATGGAGTTGCAAAAAGAATGAATAAGACATTGATGGAAAGGGCAGGAAGCATGCTCAATGGTGCTGGATTAGGACATGAATTCTAGGTAGAGGTGGTGGAGACAGCATGTTACCTAGTCGATAGATCACCTTCATCAGCGTTGGAGGATAAGATTCCACAAGAGGTAAGGATTGGTAAGAAACACTCTCTTTCACATTTGAAGGTATTTGGATGTGATGCATATGTACGTGTTCCAAAGGATAAAAGGACCAAGTTGGATAGTAAATCTAAAAAGCACATCTTTATTGGGTTTAAGGATGGTTTAAAGGGTTATAAGATTTGGAACACAATAACAAGGAAGGTTGTGTACAGTCGAGATGTGGTGTTCAGAGAGGTGAAAGATTTTATTAAACATGAATTCCCAACAAAGGAACCTGAAAAGATAGATTTTGAGCTAGAGGAGGAAGAATCAGACTCTACAATAGATGAGGAATCAGAAGATGAAGAGCCACAAACTCTGGGTGTGAGAAGATCAGTTCGAGAAGGAAGGTAGCCAAAAAGGTATAGGCCATCTCCTTTCTGTTCAAATTTTGCTTTATCTATTACTGATGATGATCCCAAAAATCTGAAGGAAGCAGTAGATTCAAAGGATGGAAAACTCTAGAAAGAGGCCATGGTTGATGAAATGGCATCTTTGCACAAAAATGAGACTTGGGATCTTGTGAAGTTGCTAGCTGGAAGGAAACCCATTGGCAGCAAATGGGTGTTCAAGAAGAAGACAAATGCAGAAGGAAAGGTGGAGAAATACAAGGCTCGATTGGTAGAAAAAGGTTATTCCCAGGTGCCGAGAATTGATTTTGGTGATATTTTTTCTCTTGTTTCCAAGGTAGCTTCTATTAGATTACTTCTATCTGTTGTTGCTTCTCTTGATTTTGAGGTAGAACAGATGGATGTGAAGGAAAAATTTCTTCATGGGTATCTGGAAGAGGAGATCTTCATGAAGCAACTTGAAGGTTTTGCGGTGAAGGGTAAGAAAGAACTCGTATGAAAGTTAAAGAAGTCTCTGTATGGGTTAAAACAGTCACCAAGGATGTGGTATCCAAAATTTGATACATTTATATGAGGACTTGGCTTCACCAAAAGTAAAGTAGATCACTACGTGTATTTTATATTATTTGTTGACTGTGTTATCTATCTGGTCTTGCATGTGGATGATATATTGCTAGTTGGAAATGACAAGGAAATTATCCAGGATTTGAAGACCCAATTGTCCTCTAAATTCGACATTAAAGATCTTGGTGCTCCAAACTATATTCTGGGCATGGAAGTTAAAAGAGATCGGGAAAAGAGTAAGCTTTGGTTAAGCTAGAGGAAGTATGTTGAGACAATACTACAAAGGTTTAATATGCTCGATAGTAAACCAGTGAAGGTTCCTATTCCTGTAGGTGTGAAGTTATTGGTTGAACAGTGTCCCAAGACAAAAGAAGAGGAAGAGGGCATGTCCCGTGTTCCATATGCAAGTGCAGTCAATAGCCTAATGTATGTAATGGTCTGTACTAGACCAAACATTACACATGAAGTGCAAGTATTGAGCAGGATTATGTCAAAACCAGGAAATGAGCATTGCACAGTAGTGAAGTGGCTTTTTAGGTATTTTTGTGGCACTAGTGATTATGGTTTGTGCTACCAAGGAAGACTATGATTAGATAGAGTGTTGGATATTCATGGCTTTGTTGATGAAAACTTGGCTGGAGATCTAGATCAAAGAAGATATACAAGTGGGTATGTGTTTAACCTATTTGGAGGTGCAGTCAGTTGGATGAGTAAGAAACAATCTATAGTGGCACTATCAACTAGAGAGGCAGAATACATGGCAGCCACTCATGCAAGCAAGGAAGTTGTTTGGTTGCAGAGATTGTGTTCAAGTGTGAGGTTAGTATAAGGAGCTATAAGGATAGACTGTGACAACCCAAGTGAGATTTTCTTGGGAAAGAACCCTGCTTATCATTCAAAGACTAAACACATTGATTCTCAGTATCACTTTGTGAGGGATATTCATATGATAGAAGACAAAAAGGTGTTTCTAGTAAAGGTGCACACTTTGAAGAATACTGCAGATGCATTGACAAAAACTATGAGCTCTGAGAAGTTCTCTTAGTGTAGAGAAACAATGGGTGTTGTAGGGCGGGATAAATGACTAAGCTCTCCTATGGCCCCCTGTGGAAAGAAAACAACAAGTGGGAGAATGTTGGGTTGTGTTATATTATTTCCATGACTAGCCCATATATTTAACTAGGGGGTTAGAGTGGGGGTGAAGTCCCCCTTTCATTGTGTCGATTATGCAGCGGGGGGGTCACAGGGGGGGTGGTAGCCCTCCCTGTCTGGGGGGTTTGAGGGGGATGTGGTGGTTTGCGTTCCATGGTTTTGGATGTGATGGTTTTTGGTCCATGGTATTAGATGCTTCAACATGTATAAATATGTATTGTAACATTGAAAGGAAAATAATGAAAAATCAAGCTTGTAGTCTCAGTTTTGGGATCGAGGGAAAAATCTCTGTGTATATCAGTTTTATGTGTTATTCTCTCGCATTTTTTATTTTCTGTGTTTTAGAATTTGTATGCATGTAATTTTTGTACAGGGTTAAAATCTACATTACAAGTGGCTACCTAGCAAAAACCACTTTGCATTTTGAGAATTGAGTTGTTGAGCTGTCAGGCACATATGAACTGATAATTCTCTGAGTTTGTGATAGTGAGTTCAGTGTTTGAGCAATTACCAGAGACGACAGGAGCACAGTTGAATAACATCATGTCGAGACTTGCAATAGTTATGGACACTGAAGCAATGACAGTTGAGAAGGCTATGCCGCAAATAGTTGGGAAGGCAGAAGAAGTTGTTCCAGAGGTTTTTGAAGTATTTGCGAAAGTCCCCAAATCACCATGAACACCGAGAACAAAGTCGACCCCTACCATGGAGAGCGCGAAGGATAAGAAGGGTAAGTAGCCTGCGATACTGGTGTGCACATCACCGAGAAGAAATCCACTAAAGGAGAAGCCCATCGCTAAGGGAAAAGGCATAGCCATCAATCTGGAGTTGAAGGAAGATGAAATCGAAGACATCCCGATGGATGATGAGGAATTGGGGATAGATGTGGAGAAAGTTGAAGCCCACGGTGTTAACCTTATCACTCGGTTTCTTGACTACGACCCTCTACCTAAGGGAAAGAATAAAGTTCCAAAAGGTATCGATGAGAGCAAGGTCCCCTTGTAAACCCCTGTGCTACCAAATGAGATTTACTTGAAGCACCACAATTGGGGCAGGTTCCTCTGTTAAAGCTTGAAGACTAGGACTTAGCAAACCATGAGAAGTTCCTGCACCTGGCAACTGAGCAGCTAATGCACTACATTATTGATACAACCACCGAGATGACCACATTGGAGCCATGAAAGTGTCTTAGGGGAGTAGATAAGGTAGGTCTTCTCAACCTACTATGTGTGCTACACTACAACAACACCTTGATTGTAGCCTTGGTCAGCAAGAAGCTGCTATGGTTGGTGCATGACGGGTGTCTGTGGCTGGAGGAGCCAATACCCATCACTGACAGATTGATCCATAGGATCACGTGGTTGCCCTACATAGGAGAGAATCTGAGCATGATGTTTTGTGGAAAAGGTGGTGAGCAGGCCCTCGCAGAGGCCATGAAGGAGAAATTTAAGCTTATAAGAAGCCATGGGGATATGCCATATCAAGTATCAGTGACCTCGCCATAAATGTCTCCATGCAAATTTTGGTAGGGAAGGTAATGAGGAAGTGTCGCACTGATGAGGTGCTAGTGCCTATCATCACGCTAACAGCCCAATGCACCGAAGGAGTCAATTTCAATTCAGTACATTATCTCTATGGTGAGTTCCTTGTGAACTGCCGTGAGGCACGGGAGCTCAACAAGAGTTTCCACTACTTATGGCTCTTGCTACCTATTGTGCTAGTAGCATGGGAGCTACTAGAGGATAGTCAATTCCCTTCGGTCATGTCGGACCTACTAGAAGCAACGAAGTATGCTTCACTATGGGTGACCAAGGATGCACAACGCATCAAGGATAACAATATCTTCTAGATCTGGATGGAGATGAACAACTATATGGACATCAATCGCAAACTACAGTTGTCGCCTATGGTGTTTGCTAACTTGTAGAGCTACATAGAGTTCAAGGAAAATTGTCACCATGTGTCTATCAGGGCGCGGAAGGACACTATGCAGACATGGTATGACTTTCCTTACTTAGTAATGGATGACGCCATTGATGCAGTACTTGATCGCTAGTCAGTACAGTGGCACATTACAACAGACTTAGTGGTGGGAGCAAGAAAGTTCGTCGTGTAGTGCAAGAAGGAGGAGGCCAACCTCAAGATGATGTAGTTGGCTAAAAAGAGAAAGAAGGAGACTGCTGACAAGGCTCAGGTGGAGCACGATGCCGCTCAGCAGACGGAGAAGCAAACAGATGGAACAGACCAAGGCTCTGACAAAGGTGCGAGGTTGGCTTCACCCAAAACAGAGGAAGAGACGGACAAGAAAACCAAGCAACATGGCGCGGACCCATAGGGGACGTCCGCCTGCATCAAACTTCCAAGGGAGCAAGGGAAGGGATGGTCCAAGAAGAAATCCAAGGCCACTAAGACATCGTTGGACGCAATCACCCTCATAGAGGGTGATTTGCATGACATCGGAGACATAGTGTGGGATGTCATCGTGGAGGCCCTACAACAATTTGAGCAGTAGCAACAACTAATATTGGGGGCTATTCAAATAGTTCTATAGGAGCTACATACCTACACGTCACAGGCCTACACGGTGTCTACCAGCCTTGCTATCGGCACTTTAGAAGCTACTGAGATGCTGCGCACGAAGGTCTCCATCATGATAGTGCTTCCAGATGGAGCACTAACCACAGAGAATGAAGTTGATAGGCCCACTATTAGCACCCTCAAGGGAGTAGGGTTGAATTTGGCAGTGCTCCCTGGTGAGGCACTCCACCTACTATAGGATGGAGTGATCACAAAGCTGAGGGCCCATGAACACCGTGCTCTATAGGTGATCAACGAGTAGTGGATTAAAAATGAACAGATGGCACTATAAACAGACTCTTCCATCACTATTGTGACCAAAGTGACCGACAAAAAAATGTGAATAATTTAAGTCGTAGAGGAGGCATGTAGAATGGTCCCAAAGTTTTCCTTTCCTGGGGAAGACCTAATCGAGGTGCGCATTCACAAGCTAGCTACAGTAGTGCGTGATGCTCGCAAAAAGATGGTGAGGGTCCAGTTGGATTTGAACCAGCAGATCACCAAATTACAATTAGAGGCCTAGCCTTCAACTCCGTTAGAATTAAAGGAGTAGAGTGAAATCGCTGTCACATAGGTAATAGCAGCGGTCGACACTGCAGTAGCAGACTCCACACAAATTTTTGAACAATCATTAAAGGTCCTGACAGGCTTGCAGGAGGACCCTAATGTACAAGGACTAGAGATAGAAGCATGAAAAATGCAGTAGCGCTATGACGAGGTCAAAGGAACAACGCAAACCATCATGCTCACGTAGAGACTGGGAAAGCTACAAGAGGCCAAACAGTTGAAGGAACAGGTAGATGTAGCATAGCACAAGGAGGCAGTATTGGAGGCTTGACAGAAGCTCTTGTTGGACGAGGCATATGTGGTTGTGACCTCTATTAAAGGAAAGCTTGTAACTCTACAAGAAACTTAGTAGAAGCTTCAGGCTAACAGTTTAGAAGTAGTGACTGAGCAGATGGTTGAAGAAGCAAAGCAAGCAACCGCAGAGTGCACTGTTGAGGTTGCAATCATACAGGTAGAGATGAGAGGTCTTCGTGCTAAGGTATTCATGTCTACAGAGTGACTCGAGGGTGAGTCACGATGTTTGTGTTGGTGGCCTACTAGGAATGGGATCCCCCAAGGACAGTTTTGGGGCTAAAAGCCCATGTTTTGGGTCAAATTTTGTAATAAAGTTATAAAGTCTCCGCATTTTGTGGTCATGGAGCGCGAAGGTGTCATGCATCATAAAGGGTTATCCGCCCTTATTTTGTAAAGTGTAAAGTCAGCTGTAAAGATATACCCATGGTCGACGGACCATGGGATTGTATAAAAAGAGCTAAGTAATTAAGCTCTAAGGATTCATAATTTTTTGGTAGTAGAAGACAAGGCTTGGAGTCTTGGTAGAGAAGTCTAGCTTTCTAGTCTTAGTGTAGGTAGAGGCTCTGCAGCTGAGTGCACATAGGCCTAGGGTAGAAGTTCACAGCTAAGTGCATGGACCCATACAGCTGTGTGAGCAGGGTGGATAGAGTTTGTAATAGTCAAAAGATATCAATAAAGAGATGAATTCTACAAACTGTGTGTATCTGTCTCTTAATAATGCATCTTGTTATATTACATTTTGGGTTTAATTTACAATGTTTATGTAATGCGGAATGTATGTGATTATATTGGGTAAATGAATGCAAATAAGAATATTAGATTATGCGACGCTAACCATGATTGTCTAATGAGATAAGTAAAGCACTTAAGGTAACTTGGAAACTTGTTCAAAATGCTATCATAACAGCGTGAATATACCTGAACCGTGGGTCAAGGTTGTGCAAGGGACAATCATACTCCTTCGTGAAGGTATTGAAGGACGGAGTAAAGGGCTAGACAAACATAGACCTAGGAATTAGAGACCTACACGAAAGTACGAACATAGGGTATAAACCGACATCACGACCATCTCAGGGTGCGAAAACTTGGTCCCAGCATCGCCCCATACTGCTTCAGATGATACTTCGATCCGCACTCTATGGGTTGATGCCAAAAGGGCTAGTAGTGTAGGGATTTGTTTGGATAACTAATGATGAACCTGGGGCAGGCCCCACATAGCCGACAATACTAGATGGGTCTCCCACACCAAATGATATGAGGTCTAGTTGGAAAATCATACTAGGGTGATCACCTAAATGTTTGCGGGTCCAACACCGTCAACATTTTTGGCAATAGAAGGACGACAACTAGTTGTATATGTACGAACTTCCTCTCACTCTCATACATCAACCATTTGGTCAAGGAAGTAACTCACACTCCCTCTCACCTACGCGCGACTCTACTGTTGGTTACTCCTCACCTCCCAGGATTGAACGCAAGATTTTCTATCATCACCTTCACTCCATCCATCCTAGGCATAAAATATCAAGGAAGCCAAAAGCCACTCCTATAGGAGTTCTTGTATCATGACCGAAAGAAGCATTCCTTGCTAGACTTGAAGGTCTGGCAGAAGTTATTGAGGATGGAGAGGAAACTTCGTTCTTCTAGCAAGGTGAACAAGACACTCTTGTGATCTTGGGATCAATCTCCAGTACATGAGGTGGAGGGGAAGGCAGCAGAGGAGGCAGAGGTGGAGATAAACCAACAGAGTTAGAGTCAAAACTATCAGATTCTGAAAGAGAGGAAGAGGACGAAGAAGAGGAAGAGATGTCTAACCCAAATCTAGGATGGATGACTCTGGGACCATTAGCTCTCCTAGTTGTTCTGCACAAGATGCTGAAGGGAGTGGTGAAAATGAACATAAAGTTTAAACCTGAGAGCATGGTGAATGCAGAAGATCACTTGGACAAATTCTTACTGTAGCTAGAGACCCTTGAGGTCCGGTATGACGATGTAGCATGTATATTGTTTCCTGTACCTTGGATAGTTGCATAGTTGCATGGCATCATAGCCTTCCACTAAAATTTATATAGAACTGGGGTGCATTCAAATGCATGTTCCTTGAAAATTTTCTTGGTGACAAGTCTGCAACCATGCTACTCAAAGAATTGGGAAGCCTCAAGATCGAGGGAAGAGAAAACATAAAAGACTTCAATCAGTGGTCTACACGGATATTGAACAAGTTTGCAGCAGATAGTAAACCTCATGACTCCATAACTATTGATTATTACATGTCCTCTCTGCCAACCAGCATTGCACAATTCATCAAGAAAGTTGCGAAACCAACACTCTTCGAAAGTTGTGAAAAGGGCATTGTTATTGAGAAAGACATGCACATGATTGGGGTCATCAAGGATGATGAAAAAACAAAGGACTCTAAAGATGAGAGTAGGAAATTTCAAGAGATGGTGAGCAAGGTTAGAGACAAGGAAACAACTAATATTGAAACCCTCACTCACCTCTTCAAGAACTTGACTACAGAAGTGTCTAAGATCAAACAACAGAAAACAAACACATCTGCAAGCAGTCATATGCCCAAGAAGAGATAGGCAAGCAGGACATCACACGGCAATGGTTCACTCCAAAAACTACCATAAATGTTTGTTCCAGGTCAAATAGTGCGTAGATCCCAAGTTCTATTCATTCCATGAAGATCACCACCTCGAGAACTATTGTTCAAAATCAAAATGAGTTGCAAGATATGTATGCAGTCATACACTCGATCCGGAAAACAGTATGCAGGGGCAACCAAAAGACATTGATGATGACGAAGAGGTTGCACCTGATGAACCATCAAGTTCTGGACATGTGGTGAATGTGTATTAGTGCTTCCAAGCAATTTCTAAGATGATCAACGATAAGTTGCCCCAAACAAAAAGTGACCAATACAATCTCAGGAGTAAAGGGGCTCCCCTTACACTTGGGGAAGCACAAGAAAATATGAGACTTATGATGAGGAAGGTTGATCCACCGACTGCCCCGAAGAAGAAAACACAAAACAAGTCTAGGAAGACAACGACAGTCAAGAGTACTTTCATGAGTATCAAACTGCAGAACACTCCACTGGATAGCACAAATATCAGTTCTATCCCGAACACCTTGCTAAGCATATCGCCTCTAGAATACAACATTGTGGATGACATGAAGAAAAATTGAGCGAACATTAGTTTGTTCAAGTTAGCTAAGATCCAAAGTTAGTGAGACATCTGATTGCACACATTGGGACAAAAGGAGTCCCAACTGTGTGTCCTGCACGATTCGAGTTGACTATGCAAGATAACACCCCAATGTTGTTTCTAGGAGGTAGTTGCCAAACATGATTTTTGCGAAGGCCAATGGTTCATTTTCACTGTTGAGGGGGGTTACATTGTGCTTCATATACCTCTCAAACAATAGCTAGATTTGGTTGCATTTCCCCTTGCACAGAAGCCACATCTGGGATAAGTCTATAGAAAAATATCCGTCCAGCTTGTTGGACCAGTCTCTCCTGAGTAGTAGACCGTATGTTTCTCGTATGTCCACAACAACAATGTTGATGCATTTTTGGAATCAACTGTCATGAGATAGTTAGATTATCACATCTCCTAATTCACGAATGGCAGGCACTGATGTTCGTAATTCACCAATACATGCATAGGAAACTCCAACCCCACTGGACACACAATTGGGACTCCTTCCTTGCCCAATAGACCATTTGACAATAGTAGCAGCAATACTAACATGTCAAATAGTATGTGTATAGAAAAGATGCAGGCCATCAATTTTGACGAATCAAAGACACATGACGGCTCAAGAACCAAGTATATTTTAGTCACCCAAAACAACATAAAATGCATGATTTCAAACTACTTGAAGTCCAAGTGCAGAAACAACTTTTCTGAGTATGAAGCACTTCTATTGGGCTTACAAATAGCCATCAGCCTCCACGTGGTTGCACTCAAAGTGATATGACACCTTGCGAATAGTGTTGATGCTTTCAAGGCTACAAAAACTTATGGAGATGATGATGAACACCCCCTGAAAACTACAGCTGATGGAAAGAAAGGCAACCCCATCGCCAAGGGTGTGGTTTCCCTCAACAAGCTATATGACTTGCAGAACTTCTCTTAAGGGAAACGAAATAGGAAAACCCATACGTTCACCACTACAAACGAATAGATCAACCTCAAAACCAATCATGATTCGAAGACAGTCAGTCTTAGTACAGACTACACAACACAACAATGGAAATATTTTGACCACTTGATTAGATAATACCAAGATGTATCCACATGGGCGGATGATGACTTGAGTACATATAACACATGAATTGTCCAACACAGGATTTCAAGTAAAGGATGAGCCAAGCAATTACAACAAAATCTAGGTAAAACACATATGCCGTTTGAACTCCTTATACAGAAAAATTTGACTAAGATTTTGGATTTTTGGATTACTTACAAAGTTTGTCATCATACATGGGTTTCTAATTTAATTTCTTCACATTATAAATTCATGGAAATCTGCTTATGCATTGATTTCGGAAACTTGAACCACTCTGAGAATGCAAAAACTTACCCATGCGATCATCTGAGACTATGTTGCATGCAGTATCTAAAGCAGTGGTGTCATATTCACTTAAAGGTATTTTGGAATACAACCAAGTTCTAGTAGCGGAACCCGGTAGCCTAATATGTCCATGAGAAGCTTGGCACACACACACGCCATCCACAATCACTTGACAGGAGGGTTGACAACCTTCCTACCAATGACCAAGATCTCAAGCATTGCTTCTAGTAAGACGGGCCGTGCCCGTGCCATGTACATAGACTGCTTGGTGCTTGTTTCTTTCATCTTGTTTGCCTTGCTTACTATCTTTCTTTTTATTTTGTTTTTTCTTCTTACTATTTTTGTTTACATTTTTTCTATTTGCTTGATACCTTACTATTTGTTTTTGGAAATAAGTGCTGCCGACTACTATGTTCTCAATTTTGAATACAGCATGTGGCTAAAATATGAAAAGACTTATGACACTGTAGCACTTGGCCAATCTTTTGTCTGCCTTCTTGTGCTTGGTTATAACCTTCGGCCGATGCAGTCTTGACGGAAAATATGAACTGGCTGCAAGGGAATTTTTGGTCCAACCATGAACTTGTGTCCACACAAGGAAGCCCCATGCATGGAATCAACCTTATGCTTTGTGTGTTAAAGCTCATCCAACTTGTAGAAATAGAGAAGGGGAAATCAAAACGAGAAAACATATGTCAGAGATCTTATATGCTTCTCTTAAGGAACAACCTCTTCTTCTCTCAATAAGTCAGGATCACTACTTCGCCCCAAAAATAAATAAGTTCCCATGCACAGTCCTCTTGAAAAATAAAAAGGCAAAAGATGAGAAAGGCTTCCTGCGTAGAGATGTGAAGCATTCAACTCCACTGGGGTACTGACAAGGCTCGCTCGCAATGGAGAAATGCATGTGTTCCAGCATGACTCCATTGGGGTATTATGAAGGCCTGTTGGCAATGGAGCAACACCAGAGATGAAAACCTATACTCTAAAAATCTTCAACTTGTGAGCTAAACTAGCCTTCCTGAGTTTAAAACACTGGGGTCAAGATGAACTTTTGATTGTGTTTGACTCGTTTGGAAAAAGGTGAACCATGTATGACCATGGGGTAAGTAGGGAAGCCGAAGTAACCCGCATAGTGATTCAATACTCCATGAAATATCAAGGCCCTGTGTTATCAATGAACCAAAATAGAGAAGCTAGAGTTATACCAGTGTGTCACTAAGTGTTGTAGCGGCTACAACCAACCTCAAAAATTGTGGCTTGCACCTAATTTTGGAGACTCCCTTGAGAGTTTCACTTGATGACTGCACACACTCGAGTTCACCCCATGAGCTCGTGTGAGTCTTCGTATGCACCTTGCTTGTTCATTTCAGTCAAGTTTTGCATGTTGATGTCAAAGTAATGCTTGCGACCATGTTTGGTCATGCTCAAAGTCTTCACTTTGTGTGTACATGTTGTGTTCACTATAAAAACATTTGTCACACTCACGTGCAGAGTCACATTCACTGTCACGCAAGCATTTTCATGGTTGACCAATGATCAATCACAAGTGTCACACTTGTCTCTTTCTCCTTCGGTTAGTCATGTTGAACATGTGTGTCTAGATAGTTTGAGTCATTTCGTCATTGAGTCATGTAAGTGTGTGTGTGCATGATCACAAATGCATCTTTCACGCACTCACAGACTTAACCATTTTGCTAAAGTTCTAATGACTGTACTCCGCTCTGACAGTCGAACCATCACCCCGATATCGTCTCGATCGATTGTCACCATGAACAACGCAGAAGCACTAAACAACACATTTTAAGTTGTGTTGCCCGTAAGAAATTCAGTCAGCCCTCATGTTGGTCAACCAGAGAGTTTGAGCGAACAACCATCCCGGGACTGACTCCCCTCAAAAATTGCATAGAGGCTATAGACCTTGCCTGCTCTGTTGCCTGAGAAAATTTTACAGATAGGCTAGACAGACACCTAGTGCCCGTCCCTATCTCCCTCAGAAAATTATGCAGTTTCTCTAGCAAAGCCTCCTCACAGTTGACCAACTGCTCACCAAGGAAATTGTATAATTTTCATGAGCAATCCTTCTGCTGCCCAGTAGTCCGCCTAGCTCAAAAAATATACAGAGGTGACCAGTAGGCTAGCCACCCAGCCTTAGCATAGTTTTTCCTACCAGAAGCTCCCCGCAGCAAACTGCGAGTTCCCTCCAGGAATTGCCCAATTTTTGCTACCAATATCCCCTTAGGAATTGCATAGTGTTTTCTGCCAGTCACGCACCAGAAAATTGCTTATTCCCTCCAGGAATTGTGCAGTATTTGCTACGAGTGTCCTAACAACAAGCTATCAGTTCCCTCTATGAATTGTGAAGTTTTTGATGCGAGTGTCCCGGTAGCTAGATGCAAGTTCCCTCTAGGAATTTTGCAGTTTTTGCTGCCAAGCTCCAACTTCCTACTTGTTTCAGAAACTATGCATATTTTTCCTGCCCAACCTTACTACATATTGGATTGCTCCCTTAAAAAACTATGTTGTTTTTTCCTCCAACTAAGCCAAACCTCATGGATAGTCACTGTCAATCTAGATTGCCCATCTTCATCACCCAGTGACTCTTGCGCAATTTTCATCATCAGTGCCTGAAGCCTCCATCTCGCCTCCAAAGCTTGTTGCCTCTCCCGATCACCTGCATCTAAAATTATCATGTTTCATGGTAGACTATGAGTTTTCTTGGATTTGATATCATCTCATCATGAGTGACTGAAGGAAAAGGTACACAAACATAAATGGTGTGACGCGGAATGGGATGAATGAAGGGAGCACATGCAAAAGAACATGTTCACCAACAGACAAACAAACAATGCATGCAAAGAGATGTGCTCATGAATGGATGATCATGCAAAGATGTGTTCGCGAATGGACAAACAAGAAAACATGCAATATGTGCTCATGGACGAACGAATGAACAAACATGCACCTTTCGCGAATAGACGAACCTGCCAATACTTCCAACATACAAGCAATGAGCAACGTGAAAAAGCAACATCAAGTGAACCAACGACCATCCTAGACTCCATGCACTTTGCCATGCGAAGGTGAAGCTATAAAACACCATGAGGACATCCATCACCCAGCAACACTACAACTCAACATGCGCACTAGCAATAGTATGAATGTACCAACACTATAATGTTGAGTTTTGTCATGAGTCATGTTGTCTACATCTCTACTATGGGCCATACTATCTATCAATGTAATGTAACATGAAAGTCCAAGAGGCCCACTTCTTGTACAAAGAGTCATGTAAAGTCAAAAAGTCATGGAATTCAAGCAGTCATGAGGGTAGTCAAATAGCCACAAGGGTTAGTTTCACCCTTGGCTATAAATACCCCCTCATTTGTTCATGCAATGGACTTTTCAACTCAGCTCCTCCCACATAGCCAAGAGAGTTTGTAATATTTTCTTTGATGAGTAAGTAGTGGCTCCAATGCCCCGCTCATGGGGTTAGTGATGAATGGTGTAACGATGTGTCTTGGAACTTTCTCTTAACTCAGAAGCTTTCTAATAGGCCTGCACATTTTCACACATGTATTGTAACTGTTGTAAGACTAATCTTGAACACTTGTAATGCATGTTTCTTTAACCTGTGTTGAACACTTGAACTTATTTAACTTGTTTTAATACATAATATATTAATGAAAATGTGTTGTATATGGTCATAACATTGTCTTTCCTGTGGTGGCTACCTCCCTGGACATCAAACAAAAATTTCACATAAAACTTTTTGTAACAACCGTTGCACTCTGCAAACTCATTCGCTAAGTGTTGTACATGTTATCTTCCCTTGTGTGTTATGACTTCTGCATCCATGTGGACTCTTCCTCTGGAAGTTATGCATGTCCTGTTGTGTTGTGTGTTCCTAGCAGAGTTGGGGCTTCCTCCCAACAAACTTAGGACTCACTCTCACTCTCTCCCTCTGTAGTGAAAGAACCATTGGAAGAAGTGACTTTTACAATCACTAGGCACACAAACCTCACTTCTTGAAGACAAAGCAGACCACTCTCTTGTGCTAACAAGAAAGAGTTGAGGAAAATCTTTAAGATAATGGCAACCAGGCCATCATACAAGATGGGACACCCACACTAAACAATTTGAGTTCTAGTTGGGACTGCACACCGGGGTGATCCCCTTAATATTGGTAGGTCCAACACGATTAACAAGACCCAAAACTTAAAGGCATTTGGAAAATGTGGGAATTTGTCCCCTTATGGACCACTAGTGGATTATTTCATGTTATCAAGTTCTTTGCATAAGATGATGTTGCTGCACAATAAGGTATTTATATTGTATCATACATAAAATGTTTTTTATTTTATCTAATTTTGTAACTATGATATCAAATTAAAACTAGAAAGTCAATCCATGGGTTAATCACATCATAAATGTTTACATATATCGGCAACCTCATTACCTTAGTCCATTGGGTAATGTGGGAAGAGAGGAAAGTGAATATTTCTAATCAATCCAAGGAATTCCATGCATGCATTAATGAGCATAATTTTTTTTTATATTATCTAATTTTATAACTGTAATTTTAAATTAAAACTAGAAAATAAATTCATACATTAACCATATCATAACATTTTCAATATACCAACAACCTCATTACCTCATTCCATTGGGTAATGTGTCCCTTGGCTAGTGGGAAGAGAGCCAAGTAATCCTTCCAATCATTCCAAGACATTCCATACATGAACTAATGAGCAAAGGCATTGTGACAATAACAACCATTATAGTAATCACCCTACTGAATACAAAGAACCTGTAAGAATACATATGAACTATTGTGTAGGTAAATAAATATGCATCACCATATGCAAAAATTCTTAGAACCAAAGTTGAAATTAATTAATAAATAACAATTGAATTTAACAACAAATTAATTGGCCAATTCTTATCAAATTTGTGTGGCTATTGATTAAACATGTCAATTTTGAAATTTGATCCTTCAACTATGGAAAACATAGTGAATTAAGCTACAAAGGGAACCCATATACCATGAGTAACTAGAAACCTACATCCTCTCAAACATGTTCACACTACTCTCAACAATCTCAAGGCTTTGGAGGTGGACCTCATCTCTATGATAGAAAATATATAAAAGAAAAGGGAGTAGGAAATCATTGTCTCCCTAACAAGCAACCATTTGGGTCAAACATTGATGGCTGGGAGTTAATGAGTATTAGTCCAATACTTGATTTTTCTAGCTAGGTCCAACTGATAGAAACCATGATGATCCACCATACAATGTTCTCCTCTACTCATTACTGAAAGATGTTTCTCGCCATGTGTTTATTCCTAGGCCACTACATTTGTGGTGCAGTATTTTTTGTATCAAATACAAACACACAAGGACTTAGATCAACCAATTGGTGCAAATGTTATTGGGTATTTGGCTATTGAAGCAAGTCCCTAATTCGACTCTCCCTAGCTAAGTGGCACTAGTCTGTAAACAAGTTTACTATGGGTGTCATCCATAAGTGTTGAGAAACATCCTATGGAAACTAAACGATACCCCTAATTTGACTTCATATTAGAAAATACCTCTCAAAATCACATTACTTAACCCCCTACCAATATGAACCCAATACATCTTCCTAATTTAAAAACTCGTCATTTCACTAGATATTGTAGGTATGCATTTTTCATTAATATTTTTTAGAACACTTCATATTTTTTCATTAACTTTGAGCTCCATTTTTTATACTTGCTAATATGAAAATATTTACTCCCTATATATTCACCAATATATTATGTCATTTTTCCTCAATATATATCCCCCAATATGAACTCACATGGTATGGTATTGCTCCCACAGGAAAAGCGATGTTCGTGTATACCCTTGTTTAGTAAGCCCAAAGCCCCCTTTTGAAAAGACACCTCACTTGAATTGTGTAAAAATACAAACTCTATTTCTAATTCATATAATATCATCTTGTGATCTTCACAATTTAAAATACAAAGTGGTGTAAGTTTTTAGGTACTTAATGTAGCACTTTCTCTTGTGATTGTCATGTTCCTCTTGTACAAACTTATGTAATTATGTTTCTAGCATATGTGCCTAGATTTTATACACTTTCGTTAATATACTAAATTTGTTCCTTTATAGTGCACTCATAAGAGAAATGTTTTAGAATTTGGATAATTCCATATTTGTCAATGCAATAAAATATATAACTAATAAGTTTCTTTAAACTTATAGAAGAACTGAATTTTTCACTATCATCAGTATATGACTAAATTATACTTGTAAATGTAAAATATTACAAATTAATGATTACCTAATAGTAAATTATTTAATTTTTATGAATACAGATTTAGTTTTAAAGCATTGATCTTTTTAAATATTTTTCTATCGTTATTTTTATATATAGTAGTAAATAAATAAATAAATTATATAATATATATATATGATAAATAATCAATAAATTCTTAATAGTTTTTTAGAGAAAATCTATGAATTGTAATGAAATGTCCAACATTTCAAGTGGAAATTATCATATTGATCATCATGAACAAATAAAATTGAATCAATGATTCCATGAGTTAGGAATGAGAGTATTATATAGGATGATTAAAAGACGTAACTGTTGGAGGGAGAAAAGCTATAAGTATTGGAAATTGTTTAGAGAATACCAAAAAAATAATAAAAATGGTTTAGACATTAGATAAGGAATCAATGTGATTATTATGATAAAGTAAGGGTTTAATTACGCTATAAATATTCCATAAAATAATTATAATAATATAATATGTATGTAAAATAGTTTCCATTTGATACATCATAAATGATCTAATAATTAATATGGAATATTTTGGAAATAAAAAGAGGAACACAATATTACTAAATACTAATAATTTATGTGAAATGATATTGATGATAGTAAAATAATGATGGGAATTTGAGAATAGAAAACCATAAATGAAAGGAGAAGGAAAAGGTGGGTGGGTGCATGTTGGAAACAATTTTACTAAATAAAGGTTCAACTAATGACAAAAAATATTAAGGGAATGCAAATAATAGTAAAAGGTCAATTCACAATGAAGATGTAAGATAAATAAAAGGTGGAGCAGAAGAGTAGTGGAGGGGAAGATTGACTAAGAATTGGATTAGTGGTGAAGGTGATGAATGAAGGGTTGTTAGGATTAGATAAGTCTATATCCATATTCTCAATTAAAGTTATCCAGGTGATTCCCAATTTCAAAAGCTTCATGGATGATCCAAGAAGTGTAATGGGAAGATGATGCTAAGATTTTGGTTTAATTAAAGTAAATTAAGTGTTTAATTTTGAATAATATTTAGAAATGACATATTTAGAGATGAAATTATGGGTTTCGACATTCATGTGTTCCTTGATATGGGATCCGAAATAATGCCCACTTTGACTAAAGTAAGACTTTCCATAGGACCATGGGATTTGGTGTACCCCTAATCCCATCATGGTATCAAAATAATTGATCAAGCATCTTGTAGGGTTTTACTACAATCTTAATCTCCTTTTTGGTTAATATTTCGATAAGTATTTTAAGGTCAACTAAATAAGAAATGAGATTAATGGCTTTGATATCCAGGCACTTATTGAAATGATATACTACATCAAAGCTAACCATAATTCCATTTTGATACAAGTTAAGTTACTTTGTTTTATCAATGACCTTGGAAGAATTCTTTATGAAGGAATTATTTTCAAATGAATGATTGAGTTTGTTAGAAAATAATCACTAGGAGAATGACCAAGAGTTCCTATATCATTGACAATAGGCCTCAAGGAGATGTTAGAATTGTGAGTCTTGGGTCGGCGTAGATTTAGATAATTTTATGGTTACGTGGAATAAGGCATTTTTGAAGTAAAGGGTTTAAAGAGGAATATTTGATGGATCCGGGAACAAGTTTGTTAATGGAATTGATGGTAATTTTAGTGTGAAGTCTATATGAGGAATAGATGAGGTCAATAATATTAGATTCATAGATTACAGGTAAAAATATAAACCTCTCAACCTTCTATCTTCCTCATCTAGAGCTATCAAAGATTACTCTTTAGACCCTTTATTTCAAAGCAGTTAGGAGAGTTTCTCTTCGATGTCGTACGAGTGGCGAGTTTTCACAATGGTTTTGTCTCTTTTTTTAAATAGGGATTAGCACCTACAAACGTTCACTTAGGATAATCAACTAAAAATAACTGAGATACTAGAATGGTAAGTCATACACCCTTTATTCTCAAACTTTGTTTCTCCTTCACAATAAAAATGAAAGGAAAACCTATTAACATGCACACTATGTGGAGAAAAATCTTCAAAAAAGAAAACTCCAACCTGGAAACTTTTGAAGAGATAGAAAATGGGATTAAACACATATAAGGAATTAGGGTTCTAAAAAAAGAAGCCCTTACCTTCATATAGTTGATATGAGACAACCATTTCTTATGGCTACCTTCCCAATGACTATCATGCTGAGTCACAGTGTGAATGCTGCACCAAGGAGTGGTAAGACCACTTTGAAGAGTAAGTGAAACAGGGTTCGTCATAATGATGGAGTCAAAGTTTCTCCAAAAGCATACCAACACAAAACTACGAGTGAAGACCCTATTCCCTTCAATCAGTTAGCAAAACCGGACGAGAAAGAATGACTATTGTTGGATGCAGGTGGTCATGGATGAGTCGTTGAGATCGTCCAAGCCATCCCATTTCCTCATAACCTATGCCCAAGAGCTTAACAGTTCATCCAAATTCCAGACAGTTAAAAAGACTTAAAAAAATTCATGTTAATGACTATGCCATGGTTTTAAAGTGTTCATATAGCCCTACCTTATGATGTCAACAGGTGTTAATCAACCAATATATGAACCAAACATCAACAATGATATAACAAGACTAAAATTTGTTGAATAAAAACAAATATTACCACGTTTGATGCCAAGATCCCTCTCGGATTGATAGGTATTTACCAATGTTTATAAGTGCTAGTACCTCATATCGTTGATCCATGGTTCCATTGTTTATGGAAAGATGGACATACTAGGTATTTGATTCTTAGGAAATTGTCATTATAGTGTTAAGGGATTACATTTAAAACATAAATTGATTGCTAGTCAATCTATCATTACCTTATTTCTCCAAGGTGGTACAAATATATTCGAACATCCTTGTTAATATTTCCTCTTTCATCATTTAATTCATAGAAGATGTGATTCAATTCAATAAAAAATAAATAAATAAATAAATTGAGTCTATCTGTGTGTGGAGGAGGAGATATTACAAAGTAACCGTTGGTCATTTGGGAATTCCTTAAATCTATTTTTTGTTTCTTCAATAAATTGGGGTTAGAAATTGAAATTGCATGACTGAATAAGGTTTTAAGAATGTATATTTTTCCGTAAAATGATGAGGTAATGAGCATGGGGATAATGTTCTTTGTGTATATTTTTATATAAACTTCATTTCAGAGAACCATTCGAAACACAAGAGATGAAGATGTTGAACAAGGGAAGAGCTCAATCATTTCCTAGGTCCATGGTGAATTTGATATGGGGTAAAATTTTGTTATGTTCAAGGAAGGTGATAAGAGTGGATGAGACATGACACTATATTAAAAATATATCATCAACAAAAAGACACCAACATTTTGGTTTTAGGTACCAATTGTCTATGGAGATGGTTTCAAAATGGTGCATAAAGATGGTAGCAACAATGAGTGATCAAGAAACCTCCATCCTTGTGCCTTCAATTTTCTCCTTAAAGCTTCCTCTGAAGGAGAAGAATTTGGAAGAGAGACATATATGAATATGCTTAAGGGTTTTAAGGTCGACTCAATTAGAAATTAGTTGAATGGCTTTGATATCCAAACCCTTAATGAACTATTATACTACATCAAATATAACCATAATTCCCTTTTCATACAAGTTAAATTACTTGGTTTTTTGAATGAAGTTGGAAGAATCCTTTATGAAGGAATTTTTTTCAAATGCAATATTGGAGTTTGTTAGAAAAAATCACTAAGAAGATGACCAACAGCTCCTATAGCACTGACAATGTGCCTCAAGGAGATTTTAGACTTGTGAATCTTGGGTTGGCTATAGATTTAGATACTTTTATGGTTATGTGGAATAATACATTTTTGAACTTAAGGGTCTAAAAAGGAATATTTGATGGATCCAAGAACAAGGTTGTTAATGGAATTGATGGTAAATTTTGTGTGAAGTTTATAGGAGGAAGATGAGGTCAATAAGATTAGATTGATAAATTATAGGTAAACATGTAAACCTATCAACCTTCTATATTTCTCATCTAGAGCTATCAAAGCTTCCTCATTAGACCCTTTATTTAAAAGTAGTTGTGAGAGTTTCTCTTTGATGTCATAGGAGTGTCGATCGTGAATAGTGGTTTTGTTTTTCTTTTTAAATAGGGATTAGCACCTACAAATGTTCCTTAGGATAATAAACTAAAATATCTCGGAGACAAAAATGATAAGTCGTACACCCTTTATTCTCAAATATTATTTCTGCTACACAATAGAAATGAAAAGAAAACATGTTAACGTCACACACTGTGTGGAGTAAAAACTTCAAAAAATAAAACTCCAACCTGGAAACTTTTTGAAGAGATAGAAAATCGGACTACACACACATAAGGGATTATGGTTCTATAAAAAGAAACCCTTACCTAGCTATATTCGATATGAGACAACCATTTTGTGTGGGTACCTTCCTGATGCCTCTCATGTTGAGTCACAACGTGAATGTTGCACCAAGGAGTGGTAAGACCATTGTGAACAGTATGTGAAGCAGGGTTCATCATAACGATGGAGTCAAATTTCCTCCAACAACATAGCAACACAAAACTACGAGTCAAGACCCTATTCCCTTCAATGAGTTAGCAAAACCTAGTGAGAAGGAATGGCTATTGCTGGATGTAGGTGGTCATGGATGAATGGGTTAGATCATCAAAGCCATCCCATCTCCCGATTACGCGTGCCCAAGAGCTTAAGAACTCATCAAAATTCCAAATAGTTCGAAGAACTTTAAGAAACAACTCATGTTAATGACTATGCCATGGTAGTCAACTGTTCATATATCCCTACCTAATGATGTCGAGAGGTTTCATTCAACCAATGTATGAACCAAACATCAAAAATTATATAACAAGACTAAAATTTGTTGTATAAAATTAAATATTACCATGTTGCATGCCAAGACCCCTCTCGGATCGGTAGGTATTCACCAATGTTTATAAGTGCCAATACCTCACATCCTTGATCAATGGTTTCATTCTTTATGGAAATATGGACACACTAAGTATTTGATTGTTAGGAAATTATCCTTATAGTGTAAAAGGATTACATTTAAAACATAAATTCATTGCTAGTCAATCTATCATTACATTATTTCTCCAAGGTGGCACAAATACCTTTGAACATCCTTGTTAATATTTCTTCTTTCATCATTTAATTTTTAGAAGATGTCATTCAGTTGAATAAAAAATAAATAAACAAATAATTTGAGTCTATTTGTGTGTGGAGGAGGAGATATTACAAGGTAACAATTGGTCATTTGGGAATTCCTTAGATGTGTTTTTTACTTCTTCAATAGATTGGGGTTAGAAATTAAAATTGCACAAGTGAATAAGGTTTTATGGATGTAGATTTCTAGGTAAAATGATGATGTAATGGGCATGGGGATAATTTTCTTGGTGCATGTTTTTACTATAAACTTCATTTCAGAGAACCATTCGAAAGATAAGAGATGAACATGTTGAACAAGGGAAGAGCTTGATCATTTCCTAGGCCCATGGTGAATTTGATATGGGGTAAAATTTTATTAAGACGTTCAAGGAAGGCGATAAGAGTGGATAATACATGAAGTTAGATGAAAAAGATATGATCAACAAAATGATACCAACATTTTGGTTTCATGTACCAATTGTCTATGGAGATGGTTTCGAAATGCTCCATAAAGTTGGTAGCAACAATGAGTGATGAAGATACCCCCATGGTTGTGCCTTCAATTTTCTCATAAAAGCTCCTTTGATGGAGAATAATTTGGAGGAGAAGCATATATGAATAAGCTTAAGGGTTTTGAGGTCAACTAAATTAGAAATGAGGTTAATGGCTTTAATATCTAGGCCCTTATTGGACTGATATACCACATGAAAGTTAAACATAATTCCCTTTTCATACAAGTTAAGGTACTTGGTTTTATGAATGAAGTTGGAAAAATCCTTTATGAAGGAATTTCCTTCAACAGAAAGATTGGAGTTTGTTAGAAAAAAATAACTAGGAGAATGATCGATAGCTCCTGTGGCATTCACAATAAGCCGCAAGGAGATGTTAGACTTGTGAATCTTGGGTTGGCCATACGTTTAGATGTTTTTATGGTTATGTGGAATAAGACATTTTTTAAGTAAAGTGTCTAAAGGGGAATATTTAATGGATTCGGAAACAAGATTTTTAATGGAAATGATGGTAATTTTAGTGTGAAGCTTATAGAAGGAAGAGATGAGGTCAATAAGCTTAGGTTCATAGAACAAAGTTACAAATCTAAACATCTCACCATTCTATCTTCCTCGTCTAGAGCTATCAGAGCTTCCTCTTTAGACCTTTTGTTTCAAAGTAGTCAAGAGAGTTTCTCTTTGATGTCATAGGAGTGGCGAGCCTGCCCAATCATTTTTTTTTTTTAAATAGGGATTAGCACTTGCAAATGTTCACTTAGGATAATCAAATAAAATAACTCGAAGACCAGAATGGTAAGTCGTATACCCTTTATTCTCAAACAATGTTTCTCCTGCACATTAAAAACGAAAATAAAACATGTTAACGTTGCACACTGTGTGGAGTAAAAAGTTCAAAAAAGAAAACTCCAATGTGGAATCTTTTTGAAGAGATAGAAAATGGGATTACACACATATAAGGGATTACGGTTCTAAAAAAATAAACCCTTACCTTCTTATAGTCGATATGAGATAGCCATTCTGTATGGATACCTTGCCGATGCTTGTCATGCTAAGACACGGTGTGAATGATGCACCAAGGAGCAATAAGACCACTGTGAAGAGTAAGTGGAGTAGGTTTCTTCATAATGATGGATTCAAAGTTTCTCCAACAGCATACCAATGCAAAACTATGAGTGAAGACCATATTCCCTTCAATCAGTTCGAAAAAACTAGCTAGAAAGAGAGGTTGTTGCTTGATGCAGGTGGTCATGGATGAATGGTTGAGATCATCTAAGCCATCCCATAACGTGATAACCTAGTCCCAAGAGCTTAACAACTCATCAAAATTCTAGATAGTTCGAAAAAATTGAAAAAACAATCATGTTAATGACTATGCCATGGTTGTAAGTGTTCATATAGCCCTACCTAATGATGTCGAGAGGTGTCAATCAACCAATGTATGAACCAAACATCAACAATAATATAACAAGATTAACATTTTTTGAATAAAAACAAATATTACCATGTGCCATGCCAATATCCATCTCGGATCGGTAGATATTTACCAATGTTTATAAGTGCGAGCACCTCACATTCTTGATCCATGTTTCCATTCTTTTGGGAAAGATGGACATACTAGGTATTTGATTGTTAGGCAATTGTCATTATAGTGTAAAGGGATTACATTTAAAACCTAAATTCTTTGCTAGTCAATCTATCATTACATTATTTCTCCAATGTGGCGCAAATATCTTTGAACATCCTTGTTAATATTTCCTCTTTCATCTTTTAATTTTTAGAAGATGTGATTCAGTTGAATAATAAATAAATAAATAAATAATGTGAGTCTATATTTGTGTGGAGGAGGAGACATTACAAGGTAACGATTAGTCATTTGGGAATTCCTTAAATGGGTTTTTTCTTCCTTCAATAAATTGGGGTTATAAATTAAAATTGCACGAGTGAATAAGGTTTTAAGAATGTAGATTTCTATGTAAAATGATGATGTAATGGGCATGGGGATAATGTTCTTTGTGTATATTTTTTATAAACTTCATTTCAGAGAACCGTTCGAAAGACAAGAGATGAAGATGTCCAACACGGGAAGATCTTGATAATTTCCTAGGTTCATGGTGAATTTGATATGGGGTAAAATGTTGTTAAGATGTTCAAGGAAGGAGATAAGAGTGGAGTAGGCATGAAGCTAGATGAAAAATATATCATCAACAAAATGATACCAACGTTTTGGTTTCATGTACCAATTGCCCATGGATATGGTTTCATAATTCTCCATAACGATGATAGCAAAAATGAGCAATCAAGATACCCCCATCATTGGGCCTTCAATTTTCTCATAAAAGAACCTTTGAAGGAGAATAATTTGGGAGACAGACATGTACAAATAAGCTTAAGGGTTTTAATGTCGACTAAATTAGAAATTAGATTAATGACTTTGATATCTAGGCCCTTATTGAACTGCTATGCTACATCAAAGCTAACCATAATAGAATTTGGAAGAAAGACATATATGAATAAGCTTAAGGGTTTTAAGGTCAACTAAATTAGAAATGAGATTAATGGCTTTGATATCCAAGCCCTTATTGAACTAATATACTACATCAAAGCTAACCATAACTCTCTTTTCATACGAGTTAACGTACTTGGTTTTATGAATGAAGTTGGAAGAATCCTTTATGAAGGAATTTTTTTCAAATGAAAGATTAGAGTTTGTTGGAAAAAAATCACTAGGAGAATGACCGATATCTCTTCTAGAATTTACAATAGGCCTCAAGGAGATGTTAGAATAGTGAATCTTGAGTTGGACATAGATTTAGATACTTTTATGGTTATGTGGAGTAAGACATTTTTGAAGTAAAGGTTCTAAAGAGGAATATTTGATGGATCTAGGAACAAGATTGTTAATGGAATTGATGGTAATTTTAGTGCGACATTTATAGGAGGAATACATCAGGTAAATAAGATTACATTCATCGATTAGAGGTACAAATCTAAACCTATCAACCTTCTATATTCCTTATCTATAACTACTAAGGCTTCCTCTTTTGACCCTTTATTTTATAGCTATCTTATTCCTCATAAACCTTAAACTCCCCAATTATATGGTCAACTCCATATTCACAAACCTAACATCCCCATGAGGCCTATTTTCAATGCTATAGGAGATCCCAGTGGCAACCTTAATCTCTTTATTACTAAAAAACACTAATATTTTGCTGGAAAAACCTTCTCCTTCATAAAGGAATATTCTGACTTCATCCATTGAAAAAAGGACATTCAATTGGATGAACAAGACATTATGGTTAGCTTTGATGTAGTATATTTATTCACTAAGATCCTAGTGCCTGAAGCCATTTATCACATTTCTAACTTAGTCGAGCATGATCTTAACATTGTTCATATCTACCTCTCTTTTACCATGTCCATCTTTGAAGGAAAATTTATTTGCAAACCAAAAGCACAACCATGGGATCTTCTATATCCATAATTATTGCTAACAACATTATCGAAAATTTTGAAACCATTACCCTAAACACTTTGAATATTAAACCAAAATGTTTGTATCATTTTTTTGATGCTATTTCTATCTTCTGGTCTGATGTACAATCCCCTCTTATAATCTTCCTCGAACGCATTGACAAAATACCCCCCCATATCTAATTCACAATGGATCTAGAAAAAGATCAAGCTCTTCCATTTTTGGACATCCTCATCTCCTATCTTCCATATGGATCTCTCTCCCACCATTTTTATAGGAAAAATGTTAACACAACTTGTGTCTCTACATCCATTCACAAAGTCACCTTGCTAAAATATCAATAATCTTGAAAACCCCATTCACTCATGTCACTCGAATTTTAGACCCCAAATTGCTACAGAAAGAAAGAACCCAATTAACAAATCCTTAATGGTTGATGGTTATCCCATCTACCAAATTAGGATATATTTTCATGGGCTAAGAATCTATTTTCTAAAACTTCCACCTTCTCCCAGCCCCACTCTATTCTCTCTTCCTCATTAACGAAAAATAACATTAAGATGCTGGTAAAACCTCACAAGATTCTTAATCAATTACTATAATCTTCTGAAGATAAAATCGAATCACATGATGGGATTAAGGGCTTATCAAATTCCTTCCTTCGATGGCAATTCTTTCATCATTCAAACACGATCTTCTTTAAAATCCTATATCAAGTAAAACATAATGGACACAAACCATAACCACATCTCAAAATATTCCATTTTTTTAAATTCATTTCAAAATAAACACTTCATTTTGTTCGATCAAATCAAAATCTTAGTCTAAGCTCACTAGTATGCCTCTTGCATCATCAACAAAGTTTTTGAAAATGAGAAGCACCTTGTAACTTCAATTAATAATATCATTATAAACTTAGTCAATGTTGGCAACCCCTCATTCATCACCTTGACCAATAATCGAGTTCCTAGTCAATTTCAATAACTAGGTTGGGGTGGGTTGCTGATGAAAGGCTTAAGTCTGGCCTGATAATTTCCACCACTACATGTTCTTTCTAATTTTTGTGTCAAGGATGAATAAGATCTAGATGTAAGAAATATTTCTCTTTCATTCATTGAGATAAGGTATTCACCACATCACCCACTTTTTCAAATAATTTATTTCTCTTGCAATCAATTCATTAAGAGCCTACTACGAATGTGAGCACTTGAAGGTGAGTCATTCAAGTTACTATTTTAAATCCTCTTTCCTTAGTAGGCCCTATCCAAGAGAGAAAAAATGTTACATGCCCTTCTCTTTCTCTTAGCTCTCTTTATTTCTTGGTCCTCCATGTGGCCCTGAATCTTAAATTTCCCTTTAACCCCTCCTTTTGTTTAAAAACTTCCTTTATTTTTAGCTTTCCTTTTAGTATTCTTTGAATTTTCTCTCTTAATTTAATATATTTCTAATGTTATTAAATAAACTTTAATTAATAAAATATTTTCCTTGTTAGACACCCTTTTTCTCCTTTCCTTCCCTTTCCTTCAAGTTTTTTTTTATTTTAAAATTCTTTATTTTGCAACAATATTTTATTATAATTATTCTCACTCGCCATTATTGATTAATAATATAACCATATTTTATTTTGAACATATTGCATTTCAATTATCGCATCATTTTAAAGTTTACTATATTCTAGCATCATTAAATACTTATTCTCTCATAATTTTTATATTAATTTGTTATATAATCTATATCTCATTTCTATTTTATTACTCTTTCATTTCTATTTTATTACTTTTTCATCATCTTCAAACTCTTTCCAATCTTTATATCTTTAATCAATGTACATAATCCTCTTGTCCTAATCCTCTTGTGGTAATTCATTTCATTTAGTTCTCTTTGTCTTCATACTTTGTGGAGGTCCATTACTAGAAAGGTTTAACCTTCTATTCCAATTTACACCATTCATTTTAAAAGCATGAATTTTTCATTTAATAA
>APFE031541728.1:194592-227003 GCA_000404065.3 Pinus taeda | reverse complement strand
CGGCCTTTAGTCGAGAGTTCGCCAAGCTCACCCTACTGGGCCTCGTGAAAAGAAAGGTGGAAAGCGAGTAAACTGATTGTTGAGCTTGCTACCCTGGACATCCATCGCTGGTAAGATGAATTCGACATAAAGATCGATTGCCCAATGATCCGCAGGTCCATCCATCGCTACCCCACGCTCTCCTCCTTCTGCCCTTCCGTTGGTTGGTTCGTTATGCCATGACCTGCTACCGAGCAAAGAAATATATTAAGAATCAGCGAAACCAGCCAGGAGGAAAAGAACTGGATCCAGTAGTAAAAGAACATGTAGTGATGGAGGAATTCGATCGTTAGGCGAGTGGCGAGTAATCCCGTTAAGTGGTTAGGTGGATCATAAACCGTGCAAGTTATGGAGGGAGTGGAAAACCAATACGATCAAGTAATGGTCCAGCAACAAAAATAGAAGTTGGTTGTCATTCTCAGTCCGATGGAAGAAGAGGGAAATAGATGATTCGATCCTCTGCTGCTCGATGTGATCGTCCAGTCGTTAATTCGGTCCCAAAAGCCTCCCGGGCGAGCTAAAGAATATCCCACCTGCGATTTCCTCATTCCATGTTCCATGCCCTACCTTCTAAGGAAGAGACACCCCTACCTCTGCTCTTGGACTCATCCCAGAATGAATAGCCATAATTCCTTCACCCCATTGGAGGAAATATCCACCGCCCAACCCTCCAAGGAATAGGAGTTATCGGTCCATCAACCCATGCATGAGGAGTTGCCCTACACCCATTCGATCGAAAGTCTTCTTTTCCGTCTTCACCCGACCTTTTCGTATATCTTTTTGCTGATGTCCTACCTTTTGATCGACTAACTGTCATGAGATATGATCCAGCAGCCCTCGACGATTGAGAAGGGGTGGTCCCATTTGGTGGATCTGTAGGGCATGGTCCAGTCGCTAACACATACTCTGAAATTGAAGTGAGATACCGAAAATAGAGAGGTGGATCTGTCGACATCCGACCATCTTCAGCAGCTCCTCCACCCGATGCAACCTGCCCTACTTCTATTTCATAGCCCGCGTATGGTATGACTCAATCTCCTACTCTTCTGTCATTAGGGGACAATGCCTCAGAGAGGCCAGAGGGAATAGAAGCAAGTAGACCTTCCCCACTCGAATGATCCTTTCCATTGGTTGGTTCATCCTACTATAAATGTAATTAAGCCGGATCAACGTTATTGCTTTAAGGAAGAGCCTGATGAGCGAGGGTTACTGCAAGGGGATGTTGACTGCCTGCCTTAGAGAGAAGGTATAAAGGTAAACCTTATCCTTAGATAGTTATACCTATTATGTAGGTAAGATGAGTGTAGACGTCTTACTGAGTTAATAACCCCCCTATATATATATATTATATATACCTACATGACTGGATGAACTACACCTATATGACTGGATAAACTCTCCCTAGATGAATGGATTAACTATACCTATACAATCGAAGGCAAGAACTAGAGTCAGTCAGAGTAAGGCAAGAACGGCCGACCTCCCTCTCCATCCATCGGTTATGTCGACTACGAGATGATGACGCCCCTTCCTTATTAAGGAGAGGAAATTCAAGGTGCGAAGTTGCTTGTCCCTCCGGGGGCAAGGCTATCCTCCCTCCCCTTATTATATGGCTATCGTGCCTTTTGTATGTAAAGCAAGCCGGATTATAAAGCTTGAGTTGGTAGACTGACTATAGATGTGCTTTTGGATGGGTATAGCTACTTCGGCTAGATCAATGGATTTGGAGTCAGCGAGGTAAAGCACTAAGTCAACGAGTGCAAGGTAAACAAGGGGTTCTGCTACTAAGTTCCTATATTTTCCTGGTTCTCTCTATTCACTCTAATTTCTCCTAGAAAAAGCCCCTTCCACAGGCGGGTATCCACAGCTTTCCATGGTTGGACCTGGGACTCTTGAGGCTCGGCTTGCTCCTCCTAAATCTATAAGCCCTACGGAATTTTAGATTCTATGGCTCTACACCTTGGAACAACTTAGTTGCTGCTATGTTTGCACTTGTATTTGCATATCTACGTCTGCACTAGGATTGGCATAACCTGCTGGGTTGAACCCGATCTTCGGGGGCCTAGTTTTCATCACAATGGTGCCATATATACTGGAGCCATGGATAAGTCCTGGCAATGCTATGCCTGGCAGCAGGTTGAACTTGCATCTTCTCTGTGCTAGCCTTGTGAAAGCCATATTCTAACCAACTAGAATTTGCATCGATATGTTGACACGATTTTGCATAGAAGAAGTTTAAACTTGAACTTGTAAGCTAGTAAGCTAGGTTGCCTATTATGCCAGAGCTCTCTGGGCTAAGATACTATGATGCTTGGTGACTCTGGACAACAGAAGTCAAGAATTTGCAGGGTCAAGTGAAACTTCTAGAATATCATCGCCAAAAATCTAAGATTTTTCATGCAACAGAGCTTTAGAAAGCTCAAAATCAGATAGAAGTATGGAATAAGTTAGTAGCTGATTATTCTATTGGCCACACTCAGGGTGATGTCAGGGAAATCATATCGAACAACATCATTGAGGAGATAGATGAAATTTGGCCATGTATCCATATTATTTTTTAGTAGAAGGAGTTGGATGGAAAATGAAAAGCAGACCATTGCCAATATAAATTCTCAATTGGGAGAGATGTCTGCTACATCCAACAACATTATAAAGTTCATTAACTCTAAAAATAGGTATGCGTTGGATGATCTAGGAGTGGATGATAGAGAAGAAACCATCCTAGAGGCAAAGAAAGTTATGACCAAGAAGAACTTAGTTGTAGAGATGACAGAGAAGTGTTACACTCTAGAGGTAGCAGTCAAGAGGTTTTTCAAAAGGATTGATGCATTGAACAAGAAGGGTCTTCCTTCATTGCTTGTAATCAATGATAAATTAATGACTAGAGAAGACTACATGAAGAAGCTTCAAAACATTGCCAGGGATACAACCACGTCCTCAAACATGAAAGGTTCCATGATAGGCATATAATTTTATGAAGCTATAAACAACACATTTTTTATTCAACATGAGATAAAACATATTTTTACTATTAAACCCACCTTTTCTAATTATACTGAGGTAGATGAAATATACCGTAAGGAAACCAAGACAGCTATTCCAGATGAAGAAAGGTGCGAAAAGTTGTGCGAATTTCAAGATTAAAGGATAGGTCAGCTTCACCAATGCAACACCTGAATAGTGGCCACTCAGCAAAATATTTCCTTCAAAATAAGGCCAGATGTTTACATTCATTCCTTTTGATCGAATTACTTTTTTTTTCTATTAGTTTTAAGTAATAATAGAATTCTATGTCACTCAGGCATTTATTGTAATATTTTGTAATTTTGTTTAAATACTTCAGTCTGTCAAAGTATTCAAGTTTGCACCCTTGAACCAATTATCACAAAAATTTGTACGAAGCTAGAGGATTTTTGATATAATAAAAGATTTTAGATTTACTTCATATCGCTTGTCTCTCAGTGAGTTTCTTTCATCATGTTTTTCATTATGTATTCTTCATATAATTTAATTATTTTACAATCATCCGATTGAAAATTTAATTGAATATTAGTTGCATTTTGAATTTGATATGAAGTTTCATTTAAATAAGAGATTAATTTGCGGAAATATCTGTTATTGTAAATTCCTCTTTGAACTTAAATTGCACTAGATTTTTGTAATAACTTAATTATATTATGTCAATCTAGGAAACATTGTTTTCTTGATTTCTTCTTATAAATGATTAAATACTCAGTTTGAATATTAAATCAGTTATACATCTACACATTCTTCTTATCCATCCTCTTAAAATCAAAATAACCATGTGTATGTAAATAAGAACCTTTTATTTTACTAAGAATATTTCTAAGTTTAAAGAACCTATTTATAAACAATTCATTGGTCATCCAAATCATTGAAATCAACAAAACATTATACATTCTTTGGCATAGCCAATTGACCTTAGGTTATCTCAAAGGACAACAGTTGTTGCCAATTATCATGTGCTACTACCACACCCTTTATCAGAGAAATCTAAGACTTGGTTAAATGAATTAAATTAAAAAGTAGATTGAGCCATAGCTCCATGTGTAGATGAGCCATCACGCCAACCTACATTGCACCAAGGATTATAAATCAAACATGGTGATAACATAAGGTGAAATACATGAGAATTTTTGTTGCCAATTATCATCTCCTCCTACCACGCCCTTTGTCAAATTGTTTCCAATTATCATCTACTTCTACCACACCCTTTGTAAAATACAGGATTTTGACTTCACCCACTCTTAATTGTCATATTATGACAACACCCTTCATCAATTGTTGGATTCTATTCATCCCTGTCAAATTATTCCTACCATCGTGTCATTGTGCCAATATTTTAAAAATGAAAAATATGAGCTCAATGCAAACTCAATGACAAGATGATGTGAAATATTGATGATATAGTGTTCTTGCTGATGTGGTGTTCTCATAGAGGTGCCACATGGAACTAACCTAAAAAATTATGTTTATATGTCACCTACATGGAGGTGCCATGTGGTGCATGAAAGTGTGCTTGGATGTTGATGTGACTAGGATGTAGCAACTTGTAGTGATGATGTGTGGTGGGTGCAGGAATCACACTTAAGTAAACTCCTCAACACTTAAATTGTCAACCCGAGGGATCCGTAAACTTAGAGACGAAGCATAGGAAACCCCAGAGATGGTATGAATATTTCTACTATAAATCCCTACTTTCTTTAAAGGAAAGATTGCAAAATCAAACTGAAAAGAGAAAAACACAACTTGAACCATCAAAATAATATAATATTAGAATAATGAAGAATGCATTTGCAAAAGGGAATTAGAAATAAAGGGGCAATCACTCTAGCTAACTATTGTTAACTACTGAGTGTGTCTTTTTTTCTTTAGTAGAGACACTTCGCAGTCTCATTAGATAGGCCCTTTAAACATGCTCCTTTAGAGATTTCCTTCTTGCACGAATTTGTCATGCACTATTGTAGTTTGCTTGCACTAGTGCAGGAATAGAGATTTATGCATAGGGTATAAATGGTGTCTTTACTAAAGGTGTTTTACTTTTTGCAAGGGCTCGAACTTTTCCAGGTTCAAAGCACTCAGATCCCGTGGCAAGAAACTAGGTCTTGCATTGAATCAGAGCTTCTTGCACTTAGAATTTAATTCTTAAAATGAGTGCTTAGTTACTACAACTGCTATATACTGTTAAATCAAATTGCACACATAAAAAAAGAATGTTTCTGATTTTGATAGAGTGCAGAAATAAAGAAACAATCCATATACATTTATCCTCTCATAAAGTGTTTAATGAAGGAAGGAAGAAAGTGGGAAGTAAACTAAAAAGGCTTGCTGCATCACACCAACATGCACTGGTGTAGGTTCATTTCTCCTTCTTGGACCAGGTGGGGAAAACCAACCAAACAGAAATGCAAAAAATGAATATCACACCAACGTGCAGTGGTGCAGGTTTATTTCTCCTGCTTGGACCAGGCAGGGAAAACCAATCTGAAACAGGTGCAAGAAAAGGAAAATTAGATGCTTCACACAATGGATCCGCTTTCACTCAAATAGGTATGCATGTGCTTGAAATTAAATCACACTTGAAAATATGAATACAAATTACAAGAAACAAGAAATAGGGTAAACATGCTGGGTTGGCTGGGCCCTAGCCAACCAACGCGTTTCCCTTTCAAACAAAAACACTACTCAGTACTTTAATCAATTCATCATATTCAAATACAGAAATGCGATTTATAAAACATGAGGCAGAGCTTCCTTTTTATTAATTCACTAAGGCAAATAAATGCCTGAATACATAGTCTAGCCCAGATTCTGGTGATAACAAAATACAACCTGTTACTGTCCCTCTGGCCGTGTCTCTGTTTTATACAAAATATTCTATCAAAAACTATCCCATCCTATTTACATTATTCATTAAATAGATCTTTGGTGGAAGGCCAAAATAGATTGTTCAACCAATTACAAAAACAAACATAGAATTTAGCTTTTAGGTCTTCAAAATTAAATAGTTTAACAAAACTGGCCGTAGCCAATCTCTAGCTGTTCGTTCTTCATAAATTTGATCTCGGTTGCCTTTGGATCGACCTTGCTATCGTGGCTGAAGCTCGGCTACCTTTAGATCGATCTTGCTATCATGGCTGAAGTTGCTCAAAATGAGGCAGTGATCAAGGAGGTTTGGATCTGCTGCAAGGATTTGTTGTGTTGGCACTGGTACAAGAGTCGATCCTACACTAGGATCAGCAGTCATGGTAAGTACTTTGACTATCAAATGAATGTTGGAGATATCGATAAGTTACAAAGAGTGATTATAAGCAAAAAATCATGTAATTAATGATTAATTAATGTTAAGTTAAGTTAAAAATATGAAAATAAAGGGCATACGAAATATGTTATCGTTCTTGGACTGGTGCAAGATGAGGGTGTATAAGAGAGGTAAAACAACGGTAAATGGTTATAATTTAGGAAGGGGAAAATGGAAAAAAGAGAGAAAATTAGGGGGCTAACATCCTCCCATCCCTAAAATATTGTGTGTCCTCACACAACTCTTTACCTCTGCAAAAAAAACTTCAAAGCTTTGAGCATTCTAGCTCAATCCTGCTTTAGCATACTGATATTAGTCTGCAATGTTTCAGACTTCTTCTTTCTGATGTTCTTTAGTTTCTTTGTCACTTTTTTAAGTCGCTTGAAACATTGCGCAGACTGATACTTCCAGACTTTAACTTATCTTTTCTTTTTCTAGATCTCCACTATCAATTCTCCTCTACTCTGTTCTTTATCCTCCTGCGCTTTATGTATAAGCTGTTCTAAGTTATGTACTTGAATCTCTAGTTCAACTACCTGAGCAACAAGAGTTACCAAATATTTTTCTTTTTCTGTTTCGAAAGGGGCTGTGTCTTCCTCAGGGACCTCAATATCCCTTCTGGTTACATCAGGAAATTCTTCTTCCGTAGTCCTTCTTCTTTTGGTTCTTCTTCTCCTCGTTCTTCCTCTTCTGGCTCTTCTTCTTCTACTTCTTCTTCTTCTTCCTCTTCTTCTTCTGCTTCTTCTTCTTCTGCTTCTTCTTCTTCAGGTTCTTCTCCTCTTGCTTCTTCTTCTTCTACCTCTTCTTCCAATTCTTATTCTTATATTAGTGCTTCTTCTTGTACTGGTGTAGGAGGGGATTCAATGCCCTATGGGGACTATGGTTCTCTACTTGCATCATATAATTTATTGTTTTTCCAAGGCTTTTTAATGAAATCGGCTAACAGAATATCATCTTCGACCTCTACAAATTTTGTTGCATCCACAAGGACTCATAGGTTGTCATTTTTGGGGGTCTGTGCCTGTACTAGTGGCATAGAAGGAGTCTCTTCAACAGGTGCGCTAGCTATCTTCTTATTTGAAGATGGGGATTTTTCTACTTTTTCAAATCGTTTCCTTTTTTCATTGGTGCAAGAAGGACTCCCCTTTTCATTCTTACTTGGGCCCTTGCTTGTGTTGGCAGGGCCCTCTGTCTCCTTTCTCGCAGCTGTCTTTTTATGTAGCTATTTCAAAAGTACCTCCCAGGTCATGCCTCTAACTTCTAAATGTTTCAGGACCAAAATCTTTATCAGGATGTGGTGATATAGCTTTGTGTTAGCCTAGTCTGCTCGTCTGTCCCACACAGCTTTGGCCATTTTTTCCAAGATCTTAAGCAAAAGATAAGGGAAATTCATCCTCCACCAAATGTGACAGGCGGCTTTGAAATTTTGCAACATCCTAAAATAATATACAAAATTGCGGGAGTATCTTCCCTCACAGGTTACAAACTTCTGTAGGATGAAATGGAGGTCTTTCCATTGTCCTAGCAGGGCATTGTGTGGAACTCTTTCCTTCCAATGTACCTCCATATTATTGTCGACGAAAAACCACTGCCATCATTTCCTTTCTAGTTTCTAATTTTTGAACCATTGCCCACCAGAATTCTCTAAACCTATCGCTGCTGCTACAAACTCTTCCGTAACTTCAAATTTTAGAGGCCCGGTTTTTACTTGGCTATTTTTTAAACTTATGGAAAACTGTAAAGCCACTTCTCTACCATACCCATCAAACTTCTGTAAGAACTGAATAAATCCTATGTCTCGTAATAGTACAAGACTATTGCGATACTTGGCAGTCTCTTCTACCCTACTGAGAGATGAGGGTTTGTTTCAAACATGCGACATCACTGCTTAACAACTATGACCAGTCAATAATTTTACATGCAACACTAGGAGAATCAGTTCTTATAAATAGGGATCCAACTGTCCACCATCCTTTCCATCTTATCACCCATTCATTCACTGTAGATGCATGGTGTTTTTGAGATCAGGTTGGATTGGTACTTGCAGCGGCGTTTTAACGGCTAGGTGAGGTAATAATTATGAGTGAAGGACATCTAGGATTATGGTGGAAAGGGGAAACTATGTCCAAGCAACAGTTAAACACTTCCGCATTCCTTCATAATTCAAAAAAAGAACTTAGCATTCATTAAAAATGATCATGATTCCTAACTTAAAAACACCTTGTACTTTAAATAATTTTCTCCTAGTTAGTATGATAGCACAATTACTCGTCAGCTAAGTGAAAGGAATTCATATAAATTTTCATGATGACCACTTTCCTATGACATATGCTATGAAAAGAATAAATTGTACTATGTTTCTGACAGGGTGCATGCTTGCACTGGTCTACTTGCACTGCTTAAGTTATGCTATTCTGTTGGTACCATTCTGTTTGCTTTATCATATAGGACAAAATGCTTGCACTAGTGCAAGCATAATATCTAAAAAACATAGAATTTAAATAAAATATAGGCTAGAATTCCACATAACTTCCTCAACTTATACTAGAAATTTGCTTCGCCCTTCCTTGATGCTTCAGAGCATATCCTTTTGCTCTTTGTGCATGAGATCTTGCAATGGATTCATGAGTGAAAAAAGAAGTGGGAAAAGGGAAATTTCAGAATGGGAAGGAATAATGTTACAGGGATTCCAAGAATAGTACCAAAAGAGGAAATAAACACAAATGGGATAGGGAAAAAATTCAAGGGTAAAGTGGGATTTTTTCGAAGCGGACAGGGTAAATTTAGAAGAATGTGGGAAGGTTAATCATTCTGGGATTGAAGAAGAAACTAAGGGAATATTACAAAACTGGAATATGAAGAAAGGCAAAAAAAATTCTGGGAGGTCTTCCTGCACTAGTGCAAGAAAAATAACTGCAGCGAAAATTAAGCATTACTTGAATAAAAATATCCATGCTAATTACCCCAATTGTATAAAGGTTGGTTTTGTTGAACCTGCTTTTACTTGGTGGTTGCTAGCATATCTAAATATCAAGAAACATTTTCTTTTTATTAGAAATTTTTTATCTTCCTACTAGCAAGATGGTTTTTAGGTTGATCCTTCTGCAATCATGTCAGCGAACTGAATTTCATAATTACAAGTTTTTTTTTTGTTTTTTTTAAGAAGAAGAAGAATTCATGTTTTCAAAAGGTTGGTATTACCATTCACCTCTACCATCCGAAATTACTGTTGGACTTGTTGTGTAAAATATTTCGCGGTAGGTGGCTGACAATACTTCTTTAACCTGTGTCCTTTTACCAAGAATACTAAAATTTTGTCCATCAATAAGTTTAACTTCTAATGCTCCATTCTCAAATACTCGGATCACTTCATAAGGTCCCATCCAAAGTGTGTGGAATTTCCCTTTAAAGTTTTTAAATCTAGAATCATAAAGGAGCACCCAATCACCTGGTTGGAATTGCTTTTTCTGAATAGACTTGTCATGCCACCTTTTGCGTTTTTGCTGAATTAATATGTTATGCTGAACAACATCCCTATGAAATTCAACTAACTCTTTTAATTGGAGAAGACATTGTTGTGCCTTAGAGAGATCTAGTCCTAATTGAACTGTAGTCTTGAAAGTTTTAGTCTGGACTTCAATTGGTAACAAAACCTGTTTGCCATATACCAGCTCATATGGTGTATGTCCCATGCTATTTCTCCAAGTGGTTTTCTATGCCCACAAAGCCTCTCGTAATCTTTTAGCCCAGTCTTTCTGATGCATATTTACTGTCTTTGTAAGAATGGGTTCGATCACTTTGTTTGTGGATTCCACCTGGCCATTTTCTTGTGGATGATACAAGGTGGAATTCCTATGTCGGATCTTATATTGCTCCATCACACCCTGTACCAGATTAGAAATAAATTGTGAACCATTGTCAAAAACAATTTCTCTAGTCACACAAAATCTAGTAAAGATTTTAGTAAAATGGAAATCAACAACAACTCTTTCTGTAGCAAAAGAAACAGCTTTAGCTTCTACCCATTTCATAACAAAATCTGTACAAACCAAGATATGCTTTTTACTTAATGATGTTGGATTTATTGGCTCTATAAAATCAATAGCCCATTTTTCAAATGGCTCAATCATAACTTGAGGGCATAAAGTAATTTCATTGGTTTGATTAGGCTAGCCCATTTGCTAACATCTAACACAACACCTGACATACTGTTTGGCATCCTTAAACAAGGAAGGCCAAAAGTAACCAACACGCAATACTTTATATGCAGTCTACTTATCAGTGAAGTGGCCTCCACAAGGTTCGTCATGGGCAGATTTCAATATGTCAAACACTTCCTCCTCTCTTACACACCTACAAATAATTAGATCTGAACCAGCGTAAAAGACATCTCCTTGAATCCAGGAATATGTAGCACTTTTCTGAACAATACTTCGCTTTTCACGAGCGGACATGTGGGGTGGTGTTTTCCCAGTAACCAAGTAATTAGCAATGTCAGCAAACCATGGGGAATCTATTAACATAGTAAAAAGATGTTCGTATGGAAAATAATCGTTAACAAGGGTTGCTTCACCGGGATTATCTAATATAGAAAGAAAATTTGCTACAACATTAGATTTTCCTAGTCTATCAACAACAGTAATATTAAATTCTTGCAACAATAGTAACCACCTAGTCACTCTACTGCTAGTCAATGGCTTATTCATCAAATATTTAATCGTGGAATGGTCAGTATGTACAAATACTTCATACCCTGTAATATAGTGTCTAAACTTATTAATTGCAAAAATTACAGCTAAAAACTCTTTCTCTATAACTGTATAATTGAATTCAGTGAAAGACAAATTCTTATTAATATAATAAATAGCGTAGGATTGTTTATTTTCCTCTTGTCCTAAAGCTGCGCCAATAGCCAAATCTGAAGCATCAAAGGAAATGTGAAAAGGCAGGGACCAGTTAGGACCTCTCAAAACTGGTGCATGTACTAACTTTTCCTTCAATGTTTCAAAAGACTGTTGGCAAGCTGTGGTCCAAGAAAATTCACTATCCTTAGCTAGAAGTCAAAAAACAGCAGTAGCTATCTTAGAAAAATTTTCAATGAATCTCCTATAGTAACCAGCATGTCGTAAAAAACCTCTTACTTCCCTTTGAGTTTTGGGTGTAGGAAGATGCAGAATGATTTTGATCTTTTCTAGATCAACCTGGATACCTTTACCAGAAATCAAATGGCCAAGTACTACTCCCGCTTTGCACATTAATCTACATTTCTTGTCACTCAAGGCGAGATGGGCTTCTTGACAATGAAGAAGTAATTTTTCCAGATTTTCGAGAGCTTCGTGAAAAGAATCACCAAACACAAAAAAGTCATCCATATAAATTTCTACAAATTCTAGATCAGCAAAAATGGCTAGGACTGCCCTTTGTAAGGTAGTCGGGGCATTACATAAACCAAAGGGAAGCACCCTCTAAGAAAATGTACCCGATGGACATGTAAAAGTAGTTTTATTCTGATCTTTAGGTGCAATCTGTATTTGGTTATAACCACTGAAGCCGTCTACAAAGGAAAAATATTTATTTCCTGCAAGGGTATCGAGCACTTGGTTAATGAAAGGGAGAGGGAAATAATCTTTGAGAGTGGATTTGTTTAATTCTCAATAATCATTACACATATGCCATCTTCCATCTTTCTTAGGTACTAGCACTAATGGAGAGACCCATTGACTATCAGAAATAGGATATATAAAACCAAAATCTAAGAGTCTTTGTACTTCTTCCTTCACAATATCTCTTAGAGCTGGATTCATTCACCTTTGGGGTTGTCAAACAAATCGGGTTCCTTCCTGAATATAGATATGATGTGTACAAGTTTCAGGAGGAATACCCTTCATATCTTCATAGCCCAATGCAAAGGCACTAAGATGGTTTTGCAACAAATTCACAAGTTGCTCTTGCTGAGATGAGTCCAAATCTGAACTAATATACAAGGATTTACTGGGACTAATCTCAACAAGAGTAGTATTAGGCTCAGGAGTACTCAAGGGGGTGGTCAAATGTAGTGGTACAGAAGAATGAGAATCATGATTAGCTTGAAAATCTAAGCTGAACATCTGGCTCAATAACTCAAAATTAGGCATAGTGTCTAGATTATTCAGGAAATATTGAATCTCTTCTTCTTGTGAAGACCCAGTATACTAATGGATAAGGGAAATGGGCTGAGTCTCCTCATCACTGCTTTGATCCAACCATAAAGTATCTCGAAGGTCTTGAATGGATCTAGCAGGGGGTATAAGGTAACTTTCTTCCTAGAATCTCCATGCAAAATATACATATCACCAGAGCGACATCCAATATATGCATCGACTGTAGCAAGCCATGGTCAACCCAAGATTAAGGGATGTCCTCCCACTAGGTTCTTTGGTTGTAGCACAACGAAATCAACAGGATATTCCCAAGAATCTAATGAGATGATCACATCGTCCAATACCCCTTCTGGCTTAATTTTAGATCTATCCACTAATTCAAGCACAGTGGGAGTAGGGCGAAGATGAGATAACTGAATTTGGTCCATGGTTTTCTTAGTCATGAAATTAATGGATGCCCCCAGGTCTACAAGAACATTAGGGACAAGGAACATTAGAGACAAGGACATTACCAATCTAAACTGAGACAACAGGGTTTCCAGGATTAGTATATTTTTCCATCTACAAACATCCCGTCATCAACTCTGCTGCCCTACCAACAAATTGAATGGTTTTGGGTTCCAAACTCTTCCTCCTGGCTTCCTTGAGATAGATTTCCTTAATAATCTTGGTACAAATAGGGATCTCTTTGATGGCTTGGAGCAGAGGTATCTTAATGAAAAGATTTCGAAGCTCTGATGCCAAGCTAGTCTCAGAAATATGCTCACTTCTTTCCATTACTAGTCTCTTTGGGAAGGGAGGCTGGTTGGAAGAAGATGGAAAGGATTCAGAAGGTAAGGGCTTCTTAGTGACAGCTTTCGGAGAATGGTTAAGAGTTTCCTCTTCTTCTTTCTCTTCAACAATCACTCAGGTTGCTTCTGATTTTCTGATGTTACAGTCCTTCCTGATCTTAATTGAATATCATGAACCCCAACTGGAATAGACTGGTATTGGAATAAAGGTGGGTTTGTTAAATAGATCATTTGCACTACATTATTATTGTTAGGGTTAGGCATATGTTGAGTAGGCAATTGAGGAGGTCGAAAAGGTGGAGGTAAAGGTAATGGTGGAGTAGACTGACTTGGATGTTGAGGCATTAAATAAGGTGTATGTGTAGATGGATATGACTGCGTGGGTGGCTAGTAGGAATATGGAGAATGAGTTGGCTCCCTCCAACCTTGTAGCCATGGTTGAGAAGGTTGCCCATGTTGATATTGGTTCCCATACTACCACTGCTGATTAGTGTTAGGATAAGAATATGCATGTGAATAACCAAAATAGTGTGGAGAAAATTCAGGAGCCATACCTGCACCTACCTCAGGCCAATTTCCTTTTGCTCCCATAGCATACAAGTATTCAACTTCAAGCTGCCCCCCTGTAAATACAACTTTAAGTCCTGGTATAGAGGGACATTTTTCTGTGACATGGTCTTCTACACAAATAGCACACTTATTAGTTTCTTTCAAATTAAGAGGACATTCTTTAGGAGGATGCTTGTCTCTACATCTAGGATAGAAAATACTTAACGACTCTTGTTCCTTCATGATTTTTTGTTGAAATTTTAAAGAGTCCAACTTTTTGGTAACAATGTTCATGATTCATGTTTTCCATTTTATTTTCTAGTCCAATAATCATAGCATCAGTAGATTTGGTTTTTCTATTTTTGTTTCGAGTTCCTCTACCAGATCTATACTATTTTCTTGAAAATTTCCTGCATAATTCACATATTTGTTCAAAATTTTGCTGAGAAATATCACCTTGTCCTAACAGATTTAAATTATTTCTAGCATTATCAGTAAGTCCCCTTAAGAACAAGGTTCTAATAGTACTAGAATCAAGCTTAAGTTTCGACCTTTGTAAAATATACATAAATCTTTCTAGATAATCTTCAAGAGTTTCAACATCATCCTATATGATTGTAAAAATCTCATCCTACATCTCCTGAGTTTTGCAATATTCTTGATATTTAGACAAAAACACTCTTTTCATCTGATCCCAAGAGGCTATAGTGTTTCCTCCTAACCCCATAAACCAGCGTAGAGCTGAGTCCTTGAGAGAAACATGAAATAATCTTATCTTCTGAGCATCAGTTGAATAATCATAACTTCTACACAAAATATCAAACTCGAATAAAAAAGAGTTAGGATCTTCATGAACTTTACCATGGAAATGAGGATGTGTTGATGGTGGAATATTCTTCATTTGCTCCACAGTATCAGGGTCCACAATTGGAAACATAAAAGTGGATTGTTCCCTACTTACCTAGTTTTCACCAGTCCCTTCCACATGATCTTCATGGTCTGCCATTATTTCCCTTTTGCTCCCAATAGACTGAACCACACTTGAGCTGTTATCACCAGAATCTAGGTGGATTGTTCTTGTGTGATGAGTTTGAATTGGATTGGGATTCCTATTCATAGAAGGAGACCCAATATAAGAATTATTTTCAGAATTATTTTGGCCCTTAGTGGCCTTTGAACACTTACCTTTTCTAGGCATTCATTTCAAAAAAAGAAAGAAAAATAACAAAGAACTTCTAATAAAAATGCTGTCAAAAATCAATCAACACCAGTAAAATCCCTTCAAAGAAGCTTTTCCGAACAATACTACAAAAATAAAAGAAAAATTACCTCTATTTAATCAGAAAGCTCTTACCAAATCAAATCGCCTCCCCGGTAATGGCGCAAAAATGTTGGGTGCAGGAATTACACATAAGCAAACTCCTCAACACTTAAATTGTCAACTTGGGGGATCCATAAACTTAGAGACGAAGCATAGGTAATGCCACAGATGGTATGAATATTTCTAATATAAATCCCTACTTTCTTTAAAGGAAAGATTGCAGAATCAAACTAAAAAGAGAAAAAGGCAACTTGAACCATCAAAATAATTTAAGACTAGAACAAGGAAGAATGCATTTGCAAAAGGGAATTAGAAATAAAGGGGAAATCACTCTAGCTAACTATTGTTTAACTACTGAGTGTGTGTTTTTTCTTTAGTAGAGACACTTAGCAGTCTCATCAAATGGGCCCTTCAAACCTGCTCCTTTAGAGATTTCCTTCTTGCACTAATATGTCTTGCACTATCGCAGTCTGCTTGCACTAGTGCAGGAACAAAGATTTATGCAGAGGGTATAAATGGTGTCTTTACTAAAGGTGTTTTACTTCCTGCAAGGGCTCGAACTTTTCCAGGTTCAAAGCACTCAGATCCCATGGCAAGAAACTAGTTCTTACACCGGATCAGGAGATTCTTGCACTTGGCATTTAATTCTTAAAATGAGTGCTTAGTTACTGCAAGTGCTATTATATTATTAAATCAAATTGCACACATAAAAAATCAATGTTTTTTATTTTGACAAAGTGCAGAAATAAGGAAACAATACATATGAATTTATCCTGTCATAAAGTGTTTAATGAAGGAAGGAGGATTGCAGGAAGTAAACTAGAAAGGCTTGCTGCATCACACCAATGTGCACTAGTGCAGGTTCATTTCTCCTTCTTGGACCAGGTGGGGAAAACCAACCAAACAGAACTGCAAAAAAGGAATATCACACCAACGTGCACTGGTGTAGGTTTATTTCTCTTGCTTGGACCAGGCGAGGAAAACCAATCTGAAATCAGGTGTAGGAAAAGGAAATGTAGTTCACACAACGGATCTACTTTCACTCAGACATGAATGCATGTGCTTGAAATTAAATCACACTTGACAATATAAACACAAATTACAAGAAACAAGAAATAGGGTAAACATGTTGGGTTGGTTGGGCCCTAGCCAACTAGCGTGTTTCCCTTTCAAACAAAAATGCTACTCAATACTTTAATCAAGTCATTAGCTTCAAATATAGAAATATGATTTATAAAAAATGAGGCAGAGCTCCCTTTTTATTAATTCACTTAGGCAAATACATGCGTTAATACATAGTCCAGACCAGATTGAGGCGATAACAAAATACAACAACCTGTTACCGCCCCTTTGGCTATGTCTCTATTCTATACAAAATCTTCTATCAAAAACTATCCTGTCCTATTTACATTCTTCATTATGTAGATCTTTGGCTGGAGGCCAAAATAGATTGTTCAACTGATTACATAACCAAACACAAAATTTAGCTTTTAGGCCTTCAAAATTAAACAGTTTAACAAAACTAGCCGTAGCCAATCTCCAATTGTTCGTTCTTCGTAAATTCGATCTCAACTACCTTTGGATCGATCTTGCTGTCATGGCTGAAGTTGCTCAAAATGAGGCAGTTATCAAGGAAGTTAGGATCTGCTACAAGGATTTGTTATGCTGGCACCGGTGCAAGATCCCATCCTGCACTATGATTAGTGGTCACGGTAAGTACCTTGACTATCAAATGAACATTGGAGATATCAATAAGTTAAGAAATCATGTAATAAATGATTAATTAACGCTAAGTTAAGTTAAAAATATGAAAAATAAAGGGCATACGAAATATGTCATCATTCTTGGACTGGTGCAAGATGACGGTGTATAAGAGAGGTAAAACAATGGTAAATGGTTATAATTTAGGAAGGGTAAAATGTCAAAAAGAGAGAAAATTAGGGGGCTAACAATGTGGAGACGCTAAGTGTATTTTTTTTTCGATTTGGACTATGCCAAGTTAGCACTACCATGTTAATATGCCACTTGTCATGCAACCTCATCAAACTAGTGAAAAAATGTAAAACTTCAAACGGCCATAATATTTGATGAGGATGTCAAAATGAGGAAAATTTTATATTACCAAAAAGATCTTGCCAAGACAAAGATGATGGTATTATCTTTCTCATATGGTGTTCTCGTAGAGGTGCCACGTGGAACTAGCCTGAAAAAAAAATGTTGATATGTCACCAAAGTGGAAGTGCCATGTGGTGCATGAAAGTGTGCTTGAATGTTGTTGTGGCTAGGATGTAGCGACATGCAGTGATGATGTGGAGACACTAAGTGTATATTTTTTTCCATTTGTACATTCCAAGTTAGCACTACCATGTCAGCATGCCACTTGTCATGCAACCTCATCAAACTAGTGAAAAATTGTAAAACTTAAAACAGCAATAACATTTGATGATGAAGTCAAAATGAGGCAAATTTTATATCACCAAAAAGGTTTTTCCAAGATGAAGATGATGGTATTATCAAAAAAGGCAAACTATAAAACCCAAAGATCACTCAAAATAGGAAACCAAAATAAGTCCAAAGTGATAGTTTCAAAATTATATAAAGGGCCTCTAATTTTTTGAGAAGATTTAACGGTAGCTGTTGAAGGCTCACTTAATATATATATATATATATAATATATATATATATATATATATATATATATATATATATATATAATATATATATATATATATATAAGTATTTGTGGAGTTTGAGGACATTTATGTTTAAATAGTCTTTGTAATTTCTTTTTAAAATATGGAGTATGAAATAAAAAGTCAACAAGAAAGCAAAGTTTTGTGCCTTATGGATTTTGATGAAAATAATTGCAAATAAATAAATTAGCAAAGTATAAACCATAGGGGATTCCAAACTTTTAATAAATTGAACTATGGCAAATGACAAATTATGGCCCCAGGACCTATTATGAATAGAGTTTTAGTTTGCAACGGTGCTCTAAGGCCTATTATGAATAGAGATTAAATTTGCAACAATATGTTTAATGCATATCTATATGAAATTGAACACAAATTCAAATCATGTTTGGTAAACACAAATTGAAATCATGTTTAGTAAGAGGATTGAATAGACATTTAATTTGGAACAGTATGTTTAATGCATATCTATATGAAATTTAACACAAATTCAAATCAGGATTCTCTCCTTTGAAAGGGTCATTTCCCTTTTTTAAAATTATTATATTATACAATTAGGCTTTATTTATGTATAAAATTTAAGATTTATTGATAATGTTTATATAGAGTTTTGAGCATTTTTCCAATAAATAAATTGGATGATCTAAATAAATAACTAAAATTTATTTGATAAGGAATATTTATTTTTAATAGTTTTCAAACATTTAAACGAAGTTTATTTCAAATATATAACTTTTTTTTTAAGAGAATTCAAATTTGATTGTGCTTTTGTTTTTATTAATCTCATTAAAAAAGAACTTTAAACCCGACATGTTTTAGGTGACGCTTTCTTGAAAAGACCATATTATTAGGTCAAATTAATCCAACCCCAATCCCAAAAATGTTAAGAAAAATTGAAGCTGTGACCTCCCAATAAATATATATATATTTTTTTACATAAAAAAATATCTGAAAAATATATATATTTTAATCATGGTGTAAATTGATATTATATACCTCTACTCACTATTTTTTATCCAGGTAACGTATATATTCATACAAAATCTTATCAAAATAAATTATTATTAATTTTTCAAACAGTATCTAAAGTGGCAACAAAAAGGGTACGCATTTAAATAATTGATGGCCTAATACAACAAATGTTCGCTTTGGAAGCATTTGACTATTTAATGTGGTGGACTGAATAAAATACCAAATATATCAGGAGGCCCACAATCTGGAACTCATCCACACTTACTGGAATGATTCCTCTGGTCCTGTTCATTATATTTTAGTGGTATTAGGTGAAACGATCTTTTGTACGAAAATTTAAATAGGAAAAACGAAGTCAAAAAGCTATAAACCAATTGCATGTTAATGAAGTTTTACGTTTATTGTTTTGCAGATTCATATTTTTTTTTAATTTTACAATCTAAAAATCGCAGTCACACCTCTTTCTGAGCAGTCCACTTATTATATTCATTAGAAAGAATTCAGAGAATATCGTGATTTGCGTATTCAAAAACCGACCAACTTCTCAATGCCCGTCTACTACGCCGGAGAGATTCGTTCGAGTCGTCTTACAAATATTCGCTTGGTAGACAATTCCCAGCGGGAATGAATATACACAATGAATATATTCGCTTGGTAGACAATTCCCAGTGGGAATGAATATACATAATGAATATATAACAATAAATGAGAGAGTCCCGTGATTCTGCATGTGCTTTCTGCTTTCCTGTAATTCTCAGCCCACTTTGTTTGAATTTAATTATCTTGTTATTCTTCGGATTGGTGACGCTGCACATATATCTCGTGCATGGGTAGATGGGCTTCTCATTCTGATTGTGACTGCGATTACTCTGACTTGCAATCTCCTGTGATCCACAGCTTTCCCACGCTGTCCACCGTCTGCAACTTGTAAACAAATACACACAAACCATCACAGCAATATTCAATTACGTACGCTTTTTTGTTTTACATTCGACAGCTTTCAATTCTAATTTTTCCTCCGCATCGGTTTTGCTGACGACTTCAGAATTGAATCGCACTGTTCACAACTTTATGTGGGGAATTAGGTCAACCCTCAAAGGGCTATCGTACTACTAAACCCTAGCGTCTTTTAATAATAATGAATAGCCATAGATACACTCGAGACCGGAATTTCACATCATGTACATGAGAGGAGGATCAGAGGTTTTCTCCATTACGTTAATGAGAGACATTATTAGTATAAAAATGATGTTAGACCTTTTCCCTACTGGATTTTCCACTGCGTTATTCTTGACCCGTCTCTGAATGTACTATGTTCTCTCCAAAAAAAATTGAAAAATAAACATTTATAATACTAATTAAAAAACAGAATACTTTTAATAGATAAGCTTATTGATAAAGAGATTTAAAAAAAATAGCAGTCATTTTTATTTTCCCATAAATTAATTAGGAAATTAATGATAATGGTTAATGAATTAATAATAATGATATATAAAAATAAGATTATGTATAAAACATTTTTATTAATAAATAATGTTATTATTAATTAGATATGAAATATATTAAAGTGTAAATTAATAAGTTAATTGAAGTGTAATAAAAATCTCTAAATCAATCTTAATATAATTTTAGGTATAAAAGAGTAAAAAATTATGGCATTGTAATAATGGTAAAAACATAATAAAAAAATTTAGTCACAAATTAAAACAACTTATCTCATAAAATCAAAATGTTTGGGAACAATCATTAATCAATGGGAGTGTAAATTGCATTGACCATAAATTTGGTATATTTAGTAAATATCAATGCTTAAATTGGATAGGTAGTCTTATTGTAGATCAAGATGAGAAAGGTAAAGGAAGCCAGAAAGGAAAGCAAATGCACCCTAATAAAAATAGGAAATCTATTATTATAGATAGAGACTAGAAGGATAATAATAAGTAGGAATTTGGAATATTCTAAATCCCTTTTTGGAAGTGTCATAGGTTTCCATCACATAAAGGTCCTATGTTAAGCTAGATTCCAAGTGAAATTGATACTATTTTTCAATGGAAACATGGGAGCAAGTCTAAGGTTGCTCACTTAGATGGATTCATCTTATGGTCATCATGGAACATAAAAATTCTCCAATAGAGCTATTGGAAGAATAACTTGCTATACAAAAAAAAATGTTTCTCCTCACATTAGACTTCATAAGGTTGATCTACTCAATTAATACAATTGGATAAAAATCCCTTACAGCAATGCCAAGAGGAGGTATATCACAATTTGTATTTTCACAGATATCAATTGTACCTTTTATGAGAAAAATAATTTAGATAAAAGTTTCCCTTACAATACCCTAAAACAAGATATTCATAATCTAAAAAATGAAGGTAACATAATCTTGCAAGGAGAGTTTAATGTTACAATTGCAACTAAAAAAGTTATCATTTTAAGGAATTATTTCAATCTTAATCATCTTCCATTAAGTTAGGACCTTGGTTTACCTCATACATACAAAAGAAACTCTAAATGCATTATCTAGAATTTATTTCATACTAACCTAGTCACTCTTTATAGTTCTCAATACCTAGTAATTTGTAATGGCATGATTAAGTGGTCAAACCCCAAACACATGGCTCATGTACAAAGTTGTTCTTTTAAGCAATTATCTCAACCCTAATCCTCAGGAACTAGTTTTACCTCATACATACAAAAGAAACTTCAAAGACATTATCTAGAATTTATTTGGTACTAGGCTAGTTCATATTTATAGTTCTCAAGACCTAGTAATTTGTAATGGGTAATTAAGTGGACAAACTCCAACTACATGGCTTGTATTTGTGGGCTCATATTAGTGGTGTGTATAATGAGATATCCAATTTCCCTTTTTCTAACCAAATTGTAAATTTTGACCTCTTAAATGACCATGAGTATAAATTTGATCATAGACCTTTAACATTATCTATAAACTTCTCCATGCACAAAAGTTGTGCAAGAGAATTGTGAAAATCAAAGGCACTTTCTTTTTTATAAAATAAAGTTGACATCTTCTTAAAGGAAGAGAATAATGATTTACGCCTTTTGACTTATAAGGAAAATATCAAGAATAGTTATCATAATTTTAGTACAACTCTCTCCACTTCCAATAAGAAGTTCTCTATCAAGGTGTCATGTAAAAGGAATAATAGAACAACATACCCCTCATATAGTATTGATTGTAAAATTGCTAGGAAAAACAATTAGGGATGCTCCTCATGAATAGTTGCTTCATAAGTTAAATACTTGAAAATCCTTATTGAAAGGAACAAAATGTACTGCATAAAGAGAAAGCAAGAGAAACTATTACACATTTAAATCAAATATTAAGAAGGTTTGGAGGAAAGTTCTAATTTTGTAAACTAAATAAAATAATATGATTATTTTGAACAACTAGAATTTCTAACTTAAAAAACTTTATGAATCCCCTAAGGCAATGGACATCATTTTGAATGTCCCTATGGGGATGAAATATTTTCTCCAGAATACATTGAGTTTGGGGTTAAGTGGCTTGCAACAAGGAAAGCTAAGAAAATCGAAGGCTACCAAAATCAAATTTTGAAAATAGGAGGGGCTATGTCCATCCCTCACATACACAAGTTCTTCACTGTTCACTTTGGTAGTGAAGCAAGGCCCATTCTCATCCTTGTCACTTCTATCTCTCCTGTTGATGAATACAACCCATTCAAAATAACTTATTTTAAACTAATATAAGAAGTTATGATTGAAGTTTCAAATTCAATTCCTAGGAATAAGGAAAATTCGACATTCTCTATACTAATGTAGATAAATATATTGACCTAGAGTTGCTTACAATAATTTAAATAAGTCCTTCCGTTAAAATAGGTAAAATTGATATGTAATTAAGCATATTTATCATGATTTACTACTCATCATTATTTATGCATATTTTAACACAAAAATATGTAGAAGTAAAAATGTAAATATGCAAACTTACAAGTTCACTCAAAAAAAATGCTACTTCTCACATGAAAAAAATTAATTTAGTATTTAATATTTTAGAAATAATAAATTTGAATTTAGTTACATATTAATATAATTTTTGGTTTACTTTCATAATAATAAGTTTCATGAATTTAATGCATTGTTTAATGCTTATAATTACCGTTTTGATAAGTTTCATGAATTTAATGTATTGTTTAATGTTTATAATTAGAAGATTGATGTATATACTAATAATAAGTTCATGTTTGCGTTGAACTTGATATTAATAATGCGTTTTTCTTTCATATTAGTTTGGTGTATTTAACATTAATTTAATTAGATGTAGGTATTCGTCTTTAGTAATTAGGTAAGAAAGTAGGAAGTAGAACTCAAAATATTTGAGGGAAATATAAATTATAGCAAATACTTTTTATAAATATATTTAATATGGGTTAAATTTTATAGAAATTATATAAGCTATTGAAACAAAGTCATAACCATAAGGTATTAGGCAAAAATGTTTGTTATAGTAATATTTGATTTTATTTATTATTTTTTTAATAAATTAAAAAATTTAAAGTTATTAGAAAAAATATTTATTATAATTTAGAAATAGGAATTAAATAAGAATGTAAATAAAAAATTTAGGTATTAATAAATTATAGAGAAATGTTTAATATATGTTAAACATAATATTATAATGTTTAAGCAATTAAATTATCATATTAATGTTTAACATAATATTATGTTTAATATTATATATTTTTTATATAGTATTGATTATTAACTATAAAAGGAAAGGAAGTAAGGATTTTATAAAAGTTAAAAGGAGTTCTAATTAGAAATCCATCAAATTCTCAAAATCATATAAAATTTAAGATACAAAAATATATTAAAATTTCATTACAGTAAAGGGGTAAAGGCCTAAGTATCCTAAATGAAGCAACTTTTGAGATCAAGGAGGGAAGGGGGTTTCCACCACCCCACTTAACTAATGAGTAGGGGGTGTGGCAACGTGCTCTAGACAAGTGTAACACTTGATTTAAATGACATTAAAGTCACTCTCAAATAGCCAGATGAGAGGACAATGTGGTGGAAAACTCAACAAATTGAAGCGTGTGGGGAGGGTGGTAATGATGAAAAGTCTAGTACTATTATATCTCTTTTCATTCACCAATATCCAAGTAGAGGGTGGAATAATTAGATATGCAGTGAGATATCCCCATGTAGGCTCAAGGCATGAGAAAATAGGTGTAGTGGAAGGAGTAGATAAGAGAAAACAAGTCAGTCTAAGGTTCTCACTGTTGTACTTCATGCCCAACGGTGGGTGGAACACTCTTGCCCTTAGCCTTGGCATTTGATTTTGGTAAGTGGTAATCCATTATGGAAAAATCGTTATGGTAATTGTCAAATCAACTATCTCACTTGCAGTCAATCTAGTTCCATTTAGGGGAATGGGAAACTATTGTTGTTTTTCCTCCTCTCTTCTAGCAGACAAGGTGGGAAAAATCACTTCTCTCGCTAGGTGATATTCGTTCTGAATTGCAGTTCTTCTTCTTTGTTTGTGATTGTTGTTTTATATCTGATATAGTAGTTTTTGTTTTAGTCTCTTTTCCCAGCTAGAGTGTTGTGGTAGGCGGTCTTCTTTTGTGTGAGGTCCATCACCTAAAGGATAGCAGTTGGGGAGGGCCATGAAGGTTGAGGGGGATCACATCTTCTCTTCGTGTTGTCTAGGATTTTTATTTAGGGTTTTGGGTTCTTTTCTTCGATACTGGTTGTGTTCCTAAGACCCCATAGAGTCTGTTTTGGGTTGAGCATCATTATGGGATCTGGTGGTATGTAAATTCCTAGAGTTTCAAGGGTTTGTGTTGTATTATTGGCTTCCTACCACCAACTCAGGTAGTGTGGTGAGTGTGTATATTGTCCTTAGGTGTTGTTTTGAAGAATGCCTTGACTGTTTGGTATCATTCCCATTAATCTACTATTTGGCATTAAAAAGTTGGCTAAGGATTGTATGCCTTATTTGTCTTTACACACTTGGACCTAGCTAGAAAAGTCTCCATGTAGATGGATCATTAGTTCATATCCTTCTTAGTGTGTGGACATATTAGTCTAAGGTAGTGCTGTGTGGTGTGTGAGTATCATGGTCAAGGAAAAAACATGGCTTATTTTTGCTCTACATATGTCATTGTTGACAAAGGGCTAGAGTTAGAAGAGGGGACACATATTATCAAGAGTGGGCCCACAGAGGACACACTCACATGCATCACCAAATTGAAGACATTACAAAAAAATTATTGGGAGAACACTCTAACCCATGTGCAAGAGGAATTGGCTAGGTCTGAGGGGGAACCTCTTCCCATAGAAATCCCCTCTCAAATTTAGAATTCCTTACTAAGTGGGATGATTGGATCCTTGAGATGGGGCATACGATGGATTGATTTAATCAATACACGCAAACAATGTATCTATATTTGAAAATGAAATTCCTTTTAGGGTGTAAAGTTCTAGACATACATGAGTCTCAATTGAACCTTCTTCAATAATTGGATTAGTTACATGGGCATATGATCAATTTTGATCATAGGTTGGAGAGAATTGATTCTAGGTCGGTGAGGATTGAACATCATCTTGGAATCCCTATAGAAATACGAAGTTCTCTAGAAGATCCAGTGACTCTTATCCTAGTGGTAGGCTCTAATTCTAACTGTTTGACTTTATTATGTTATGTTTTTTGCTTGTGATTGTATCTCTGCAATTACTTTTTTCGAGGCCAGTTATGCCAATATCTTTGTATTAGTATGGTTTATGCAATTATTGTTAGTTCTTATTTGTCTTTCTTGTCTCTTAGGAGAGTGCACTTTTGGAAATGGTCTAGTCTCCTCTATGAGAGACAAAGTTTAATTCCTTTAATTCTTGATGTAATTCCTTATTTTTGCAAATAATAAAATTCACCCAAAAAAGCAAAAGAGGGGGTAAAGGCATATGTAAGGTCCTAACTCGAATTTAGATTACTTTGATATTAACATTTTGTATTTTACTAAAACAGATGCATTGATTTCAATGTAGATGTTAATTTCTAATCTTATTTGATTGATTGCACTTGTTGCATTGACTTTAGTGTAGATATTTGTTTCTAATACTATTTGATTAATTGCACTTGGTGCATTTATATTAGTGTAAATGTTGATTTATAATGATATTTGGTTGTTTTCACTAGATGCATTAATTCAAGTGTAGATGTTAAATTATGATCTAATGTAACTAGGTGGACCATGTGCATTTATTTTGAAGTAATTACACTAATACTGTGCATCGATTTTAGCATGTGCATAAAGTAATTAATGATGAATCAAATTGATTTAAATGTTACAATAATTGTTAGCATAGATCCATATTAATAGAAATTAATTAAAAAATATCCTATATCCATCTTAATCATCATCCTAGATCCATACTAGATAGAAATGAACAACAAATAGAAAGTTGAAAAAGAAAGGAACAACAAATGACAACTAAGGATGCATTGATTTTTAGTGTAGACATTAATTTTTGGTATGGTATAAATGATATGCATTACTTTCAAAGTAATTAAATTAGTAGTGTGCATTGATTTTAGTATATGCACAAAATAGCTATTAACAATGTCCATGGATTCATGTGCTATAATAATCATCATCCTAAATCCATATTTCATATAAACAACGAGCCTAGATCTGTCTTAAATAGAAATGAACAAGAAAGAGAAAGTCAACATAAAAAAGGCACAAGAAATATCAATTGCATAATCTCGACAATAAAGGGATAAGCAAAGAGAAAATGAACAAAGATGGTAACAACAAATGGAAATTAAACAACAACAAAAATTTAAAAGAAAACTTTTAATGAAAAAGAGAATATGAAAGAGAGTATCAAAGTTCATATCAAAAAACAAGGGCATAACAAATGGAAACTGAAAAATGTCAAGAGCAAAGAATACAAGAAAATGCACAACAAAGAGGAGATTGGACAAAAAGGATGAGGGAATGACAAATGAAGGGCATGAAGAATAGAGGAAGTGAAAAGGTGAAAAACAAAGAGAATACCAATAAAGAAAACAAATCCAACCATACATGTAAGAAAATCCTATCAAAAAATATGTTTAAAAGATATCTAGGCCAAAGATAAACCTACACCTCTCATTGATATAAATATTGTACATAAAAAATTTCATGATAGGATATCAATTAGCTAAGTTCAATTGCGTCATGTGTGTGATGAGTCATATCTTGAAATTTGGGTATTTAATAGAAATGCAGATTCGATGTGAATGAGATGTAAAAGTGAAGGAACTCATCAAATTAATTTTAAATGTATTTAAAATGATTATATCAAAAAGTATGTTCAATAAAATTTTTATGTCTACAAACAATTGAAATTATCCTAGATCTATCTTAAATATGGATCTATCAAATGTCGAGAGGGATCAAATATCTCAAGGTACAAACATTTCCTCAAATTTTGTACTAAAAAAGAGGTTTTCACCTTGAGATATTTGATCTCTATTAACGCTTGATATATCCATAGCTAAGATGGATTTAAGTTGGTTGCACAAAAAAAATATGATAAATAATGTTGTCTAGTAACTTTTGGTAATTATGCTTAATTACGTATGAATCCTACCTATTTTGTTAGAAGGATTTACTTAATTATGATAGGAAGTAAATCTAGGTAAATATATTTATTTGCATGAGTATAAAGAATATCTTAAGTTTCCTTATTCCTAGTAATTGAATTTCAAACTTCAAACATAACTTCTTGCATTGGTTTAAAATAATTTATTTTAAATGAGCTATATTCATTTGCAAGAATGATGAAAGTGTTCTTAGTAAATCAGTTCTTCAAGAAAAAATATATTTAAATAAAATATAACCATATGAAACAGGTTATATTTATCTCGCCACATGTTGAACATTGTTGTTTAATATGCTTGTTTTTCTAGAATTGTACATTGTAGGAAGGGAAAAAATATCCAACTAAATTCAAACTTATCATTTTTAAACAATTTAATCTTATTATTACACATTAAAATTCTTAAGCTTTTAAATTCAAACATAATATTAAGACATGTGGAGAGCGCGAACAAAAAAAAGTGATTGATCTTAAGTAACTATAACTAAAACAATACATATCAGACAATACTAGTTTCACTACTTTCATTAGGGTATCTTTGCTTTCATAATTATATAACTCCCTTGGTTGAAACTATCTATCAATGTTTTGCATTTATGTTGTTATATATATTAAAGAAAATACTCTTTATCCTATCTATGTGATTGTAGCAATCCTTTCTGCCATTGAAAGCATGGTTATGACTCGGTACCTTATGTATAAGAAAATTTATACAACATGGATACCAAGAGGTTTTCTAAAATTGCTTCCAACTCTAGCCAAATACCCCACCTTCATCTGAAGGGAGGGTGACATAAGGATGCCCTATAGAAATTGCAAGAATATTTCTACTGCTAATGAAATAGAACTAAAATCAAGAGACAAAAATTTATTCTACTATTCTATGGAAAGGGAAACAAACTATAGAAATACATGCAATAAAATGAAACCATCAAAATAAAAGGAACACAATGATTTTATACCGGAACCCAACTAGGAAAAATCCCTCCACTACTTTGCACCAATTCAGACGAGAAAGAGAAATAGTCTTTCTTCAACTCTGAAGCACACCCTACACTATAAAATTGTTCTCCTGATTCCTAATCTACTTTGAACAACACTTAGCCAATTCAAGCCTCAACCAACCTCATATTTCCTTATGCAATCTTGGAGGAAATAATAGGGAAATTCCCTATTTTGTTGCACAAATCCAAGGGGAACTGATCACCTGCTTAGTGAAAAAGCACTGTACACTCAACAGTATATAATTATAAATACAAATGTGCCTTTTCCATCCACTCAACCCCAAAATTTGAATTCCATGCATGACGGGGTCTATTTTTAGCAAATTGACTAGTTAACAAAGGGATTAGTGAGTTAACAACAGTCATAACTACTCAATTGACCTTTAGTTGACTTAACTAATCACTAGAGCTCATTTAACTGAGTTTAACTAACAATAACTCAACTAGATTGTTAAATCTTAGCAATAGACTCAGGCATAACTCTACTTCTAGCCTACAAACTCGAATTTACTGACTTAAATAGTAGACAAGACTGCGTCACTCTAGCTAACTACAATCCAATTCATCCCGCTGATGTGCAAAATTGAATTTTCTCCTTTTAACTAAGGCACTGGTCAAATTAAGCCTTTTGCTGCTATAATTTCAATACTCCCTCTCAACAAGAAAAGGGCTATGCATAACCACAATCCTACTCCTATAGGAATGTATTGTAACAAGAATCTCTCTCGCTATTGTTGTTCCTACTACAACAACTGCAACTAAAAAGTATCTAAAATACTGAATCAACTATGTCTATGAGCTTGAACAGTCTCTTGAGCATCTGACTACTACTAGTCTTTAGACTGTCTACTGGGAAAATTGCATTGTTGTTGATTCTACATTGTACCTCATGCACTACTATGAATACTACTCTGTGCTCCTCAACATTTGATTGCAACTAGTATGCAACTGTCGCTCAAGATCTGACTGCAACAACTGACATTGTTCCTTCTACTACTAAATATTGTGGGCCCCTCAACATTTGATTGCAACTAGCATGCAACTGTCGCTCAAGATCTGACTGCAACAACTAACATTGTTCCTTCTACTACTAAATATTGTGGGCCCCTATAGGAAGGGTAATGATCCATGAGAAGAGTATAATTCAACTCCTACTGCTCTCCTATGGACCCTACTCAAATCTTTGCAACTCTTGGAATAAGGCTCTATATCGACCCACCTCACTCCTATAGGTATAGCTGCATGCATGGTGAAATCTACCTCCAACTTGTAGATATTTTTCACTCCAACTCTAATATGTTTCACTTGTCCTGTAGCAACATGCTTTAGAAAATATGTTTCTTACTGAACACCACATCATAACATTTATCCTCCTATATAGCTACATAAATCAATTTTTTATTTAGCCCAGGAACATACAATACATTTTTCAAGTGAAGATGGGAGCATGATTCCCTCTTAAAGTTGAAAATACCAATTCCTTTGGTACTATACCTCCCATTGTATCCAAACTCTATGTGCAATTTGAGATCCTTCTCCTTTAGGCCACTGAAGTATTCCTTCTTTCCTATCTTATGATATGAGGCACCAAAATCTAGGTACGTATCATTCCCTATTATTGTGCTTGTCATGAAATCAAAGATGGTGAAATCTAACTCGAATTGAGATTCCATAGAATCTCCTCCTACTCCTGATGTAGGCTCCTTGCTAGATTTCGTGTGCAGACACTAGGTTGCATAGTGTCCATATTCATGGTAGGGAAAGCATTTTATTTTGGTGATGTCCTTGTTCTTTCCAATTTTATGCCTGGATTCTACCTTGCCTTAGGCCTTCTTTACTTTGCCAACTAGAGCACAGTCTTCTTCCTCATATTAAATGAATGTGACACCATCTCTAGTTTTTCTTCTAATCTTCTCCCGCACCAAATCATACCAAAGTTTCTACCAATTTGGTAGCTTGTCCCTCCCATTAATTGGATCCTAATAGTTATGTTAGGATTTCGGAAGGAAACGGAGCGCTAAGATCATAAGTTCAGATGATGGCTCAGTTTATCCTACTCCTCCAAGTTTATTTTGAACCTGAGTGAATATGGATAGGTATTGAGGAATGGTTTCATTTTTCTCATTCAAATTCTCCTAATTTTATCTCTCAATGCTAATTTCTTGGCATCACTACTGCTTTGGATTATATTTGTGAGACTTTTCCACATTGCAAAAGGAGTCTCCTCTCCATGCAAGTTTGAAACCACATGATCTCTAACACCCTCCAAAATAATCCTCCTAGCTCTTGTTGTGTCATTCTTCCATTGAGAAAGTGCTTGTGCATATGATGTTATTGGTTTTGAAATATCAGTTTGTGTGTATTCCCATACTCCATTATCAATGAGGAAAACTTCCATCATGTCTTTCAAATAACAAAAATACGAGGCACCCTTCAATGCATACTCCACACTCAATCCATTGAAATTCATTTTTCTTGCACTTAAGAGAATATGCACCAAAAACTCTGCAAATCAAAATTTCTCTGAGAGAAGATTTGGAATAAGGTTTCTATGTAGTCTTCTGTGACTCTGATACCATGTAGAAATTGCAAGAAATTTTCTACTACTAATGAAATTGAACTGAAATCAATAGACATAATATTCTTATACTATTCTACGTAAAGGAAAACACATGATAGAAATGCATGCAATAACATATAACCATCAAAAAACAAGGAACACAATGATTTTATAGGGGAACCCAACTCGAAAATCCTCTTCGTTGCTTTGCATTAATTCATATCAGAAAGAGAAAGAAGTACAACGTCTTGCTTCAACTCTGAAGCACACCCTGCACTGTAAATTTTTTCTCATGTTTCTTGACCTTCTCTAGCCAACATTTAGGTAATTCAAGCCTCAACCAACCTCTTATTTCCTTGAGCAATCATGGAGGAAGTAATAGGAAAACTCCCTATTTCCTTGTGCAAATCCAAGGGAAATTGATCACCTGCTTAGTGAAAAAGAATTGTACACTCAATAGTGTACAATTATAAATACAAATGTTCCTTTTCCATCCACTCAGCTAGGAAATTTGAATTCCATGCATGACTGAGACTATTTTTAGTTGTTGACTAGTTATCTGAGAGATGAGTGAGTTAACAACAGTCATAATTACTCAATTGACAATCAAATGCCTCAACCAATCACTAGAGCTCAGTCAACTGAGTTCAACTAAGTATAACTCAACTAGATTACTAGATGTTAGCAATCAACGCATGCTAACTGCAATCAAAGTCATCTTGCTAATGTGGAAAAATGAATTTTCTCCATTTGACTAAGTCACTAGTCAAATGAAGCCTTTTCTTGCTACAATTTAAACATTCTTATTTCGGTTGGACCATTGCAAAAGAAAGGAGGATATTATCTTGTGAAATCATATTAAAAATATGATTACTTCTAGATTTAAGGAGAAATTATGAGAAATAAAGGGATTGAGGGAGAAAAGAAACTACTATATTATAAGGAGGTGATCAACTCCAATCTCGAGAAACAAAATTATCGCTCTATCTTGTTTAATGATAAGAAGAAAATGAAAATTGTTGAGATTAGAACTAATTCGAATGAACTTCAGAGTGAAACTGAGTGTTCGTCGATTCCGAAAATGTTATGGGATGAAAAATTTTGTCATTTGTGCAATCCTAAGAAGGTTGAAGATGAAAATAAATTTCTCTTAGAATTTTCATCTTATACTCACATTCGATCTAATTTTGAAAATATTTTTCACACTACCAACCTTCTCAACTTTTTAACTCAACAATATTATGCTAATTTTAGTGAACATTTCTCTCACTTTTTTTTAGCATAAAACTAAAATGTTAAGGAATTATGATTAATCTCTTACCATATTCGGGTCCAATAGACCATATACGTCTTAGTGAATGTTCATCGTCATCATCATCATCA
>APFE031541728.1:154331-193393 GCA_000404065.3 Pinus taeda | reverse complement strand
CCCCCTTTTTCTTCTCTAGCATTTCCTTGAAGGCATGACAGATTCATCGAGCGGTTGATTGAAATTGTTAAAAGGATTTCCCCTACCTACAAAAGGACAGATAGACCAGACTATATCTTCATCGACCAAGTCAGGACACCAACATATCGATTCGTCACAACCCCAAATGAAATTACTATACTTGGAAAGTAGACCATCAACATAAATGGGAGGCAACACAAACTCCACACTAAGCTTTAAATCCTCCACCATTTGACCAATACAACACCCCTTCCCAACACCAAACCAGTAACAAACACATAACCAAACATCCACAACCCAACTCTTTAGCCCAAGCTCACTACCACGAGAGGCCAGCACAACCCTCCACAAAAGACCACCCATGACAACCACCCACGAAGCAACATAGAAAGAGCCTACTAACAAAACCATAGGGGAAAGGCAAACATAAATAAGACTCTCAATTCTTGAAATATAAACAATCCAGGGCTAAGAAAGACACACCCAAGACAACGAAAAAACTTGGAGTAAACAAAAAACAATAAGCTCACTAAGACATAAAGCCAAAATAGAGGGCCAGAACTCGCAATCCCAATTTTCCAGTCCATAAGGAAGAGCTCACCACCATATCAACTAGCGCAAAGTTTGCGCCCAGAACACCACCTTCACATACCACATAATGGATGATCTTCATTCCTCATTCCCCCACAAGAAAACTCTTAGAAAATACACACCATGGGAGCTCCCACAAACTAGTGCTCAGATGATATGCTACACAAAGCCAAGGAATAAACCTCGACTCTTGCAATCTCTTTCTCGCTACATGTCATCACTCGAAACCACCTCCAAAGATTTAATAGCATGCTCGTGCATGCGAGGGAGATGTCGTGTACTCCCACATTAAATGGGAATATGAATACCTAAAGGTGAGGGCACAAAAACCCAAACCTTGTTCTATTTGCATTAACTATATGGCCCACATTAAGTATGTCTTATATGTCTTTTTAATTTAAATTTAGTCAACATTAAATTTTTAATTTAATTTATCTAAAAATTTAACTTAGCATCTTCCAAAACAATGGATTAACACAAAAAATTAAATTATTAATTATTATAAATATTCATATTTATTTTTAATTTAAAATAAATATGTTTTAAAAAATCTGATTTTTTGCTCTTGATCTGGTTCTCATCTTGTCTCAGAATGATCACACTATTGTTCAAAGGCTTTGGCAAATGACATTGTGATGTGATTATCGCCGAAAACTTATCTTAAAAATCTTGATATAGATTAAAAAAACTTAATTCCATAAATTAATATATTTTCAAAACATAATGTTACCATTTAAAAGAAAAAAAAAAAAAAAAAAAACACTTTTTTTAATAAAATCCATATTTAAATCTATTAAAAAATATATAAATTTCAACCATTCAAAAAAATTACTAATTTAAATTTAATATTTATTTATCGTACATCTTTTCAATAAAATTATTATTTTTTACAAATTTCATTTCTATTTCTCAAACATTTCGATATTTTCCAAATTCCAAATTCCAAATACTCTTTTGAAAACATTTTATTTTCTTTCTTGATACAGAATACAAATCTCTTTCATGCTATAAATAAAAATGTAAACATAATATCCAACCCTAGTACCATTATTAAAATGGCTTGGACGACCATGAGAACCAACACGTGGTCTCTCTCTCACATTATATGCTAATGTGGGGCACGGCTCTCTCTTACACTATATTCCAATGTGGTGTATGGCTCTCTCTAACATTATATGCTAATGTGGGGGCGTGCCCTCTTATTTATTCACCGATTTGAGTCAGTCATTTTATCGTTATCTGTTAGAAAACCAGATCTGCTGAGAATGCACATAATCTATTCAGCTAATACGTACGTGGGAATCTCAAGATTCTCCTGCTGCACGTGTTTGAAAGCGCCAAACATGGCCTGGATTTTGACAAAATCACCGCTACATCTTGAAGAATATTGAATATTCCACCATTTGCTGTTTGAATTGTTTATGTTTCAGGCATGGCCGCTTGTGAATTCTTTATGTTGCAGCCATGGCTGTTTGTGAATTCTTTATGGTTCAGGCATGGCTGCTTGTGGCGTCCGATTCCTTTCGCCGGAGTAGCCGCCGCCAACAGTGCCGTCAGACACTCCGAGCGAAAATCTCACGCCAGAATGAATTTATAATTAACTAATGAAAAGAAAAATAAAAATAAAAATTCCACTGCATCCACCTGTCACCGAGTGGCTCCTCCACATGTCAATTTCCCAAATAAATAAATATGGGATTTGCCATAATAAAAAGGCGATTAGTATAGATGTAGATGCCACCTACCTATAAAAGTCTTTCTTTATGTCAAACTCCATGGGATATGTGAGGGATTTTAGGTAGACTTTGTCTTAATGCATGTATATCTAGTGTTAAGGGTTGACCCATGTCTTGTCCTATTTTCAAAGTTATATATTATGTATATATATATATATATGTATGGGATAGAGTTGAGGTATGTGCAATTTAATTAAATAATAACATAGGAATGTTTATGATTTATGGTGTATAATGACAGGTTGGTAAAGATGTAAAAATAGGTTTATATTTGTTTGAATATAATTTTAAAGTGGTATAAAGAAATTTTTGATATAATGTTAAGATTTGTAATTTATTTAATATAAAGTAATATTTACAAATAAAAATAATTCATTCACATCAATATAAATAAGAAGTATACCATTATTAGGTTTTTTAATGTAAAATTATCAATGTATTAAATATTTAAATCACTCAATACAAAACAAAAGATGAAGATGAATTTTAAAGTATGATTTAAAAAATATTACAAAGACATTATATTAAAGAAGAAAGCTTTATTCTCTTTTGAGGTTGATAATATATAGTGTTTTCTTGGTACACTTATAATTAATTTTTTTTTACAAAAATATTATACAAATGCCCAAAGCCTTATTCTCTTCTAAGATTGGTAACACATAGTTTTTTTCTTGGAATTCCAAGTATAAAACATTATTTTATTATCTGTATCAGCTTATTTATTGTTCCTTGTTGTTATAATGGATTTCATTTAACATGGATGAGCTAGTGCCTAAGTCTCACTAATTACGAAAATCAATATCAAAACTTTTAGTGGGTCCACTTTTCCACACATCCCATTTTATTAGTTAAGATTTTCCCCGCACCTTTTGGTCATGGGTTCCTATGAGCTTTGGGTAACTTGATTCATTGATCTCTATTAGCCATCAACAAACCCTTTCATTTCTCCACACATCCCATTTTATTAGTTAAGATTTTCCCCGCACCTTTTGGTCATGGGTCCCTATGAGCTTTGGGTAACTTGATTCATTGATCTCTATTAGCCATCAACAAACCCTTTCATTTCTGGGAGTTTATTGACCTTCTCTCCACACTTTTGAAAAGAAGTCACAAAAGTCAACAAAAATCATCTTGATAAAATGGTACCTATTACTTTTGCTTTATTTTGACTCTTTTTACAAACTCTGAAAGAGGAATTCCAAGGATGAGTGAGATCATCGTGAATTCAATGGTCTTCATTAACTTTGGGACCTTTTTCCAATTTCATCTCCTCACACCTTTTAAGTCCTAAATTCCACCACTTTTTGCAATAGACATTATACCTTTTTTAATATTTTATTGAATTGAAATAGTTATACTTTCATTAACATTATTTAAAGAAAGATACTAAATTTCCATCTCATGTCTTATTTTTTCCTCATCCCAACATTCAAAGCATAACACCCTTAAACTTTCACCCTATTTACATCTATGAACATGTAACCTTATTTACACAATAAATAGCATGTTCTTTTGAGTACCTCTATGTAAGAATTGTTCACTCACTCCTTAACCTTACTGCTATTTGAACTAAAATTAATTCAATATTTAAATTTCTCATTGATCCTTTTTGAATTTTATATAACAAACAAACTAATAAAACAAAAAAAAAAATTATTAATATAAAATTATTTAATTTCTATAAAATTCTCTTGATTTTTTTATTAATAATAAAACATACCAAACCCTATATTATTACGAGAAAAAATAAAATCTATATACACAATAGTCTTCTATCATACTAGTCTTCTATCATACTTCCATTAATTGTATTTTGATCTTTTTTATACAAACAAACTCATACTAAAAACAATAATGATAAAACTTATTTTCTTTAATATAAAATTATACTTTTCATTAATTTTATTTGTTTTTTTTATACCAACAAACACATAATAAAAAAAACCATAATAATAAATTTTATTTTTCTATTCATAAAAAATTGCTTAATCCATATAAATTCTCTTAAATTAAATCTTATATTTCTAATTAAAAAATAAAACATCTCAAACCCTATACTACTGCATCAAAAGAGCCTAAATAGTCCTCTATAATGCTTTTAGCCTAGTGCATGGATACCAAAGAGGCTATTATTATAAATAGGAGGCATCCAACCTCTTTGACTTTAATGAAACCCTTTTCAATATCAATATCGCTTTGTATTATTGGTGGCCAGCACCGTGTTATATGTACAAAATTTCATCAAATCTCCACGGAGGTTGTAAAAATATACCTCGTATATCCTCTTATCAGAATTTAAATAACAAATGTAGAACTCGGCTGATAAATTAAATCATTAAAATCTTAATTTATTTCTCAACAAATTGGACTTCTATTAATCTTATCGACTCCCTTCAGATCCCTTGTGTATGTTTTTGGATGTGAATTATTTGACTTGCGCCGGATTTTCCTTTTGTTTTGGAATATGTTGCCCCATTATCCAACTATGTCCTTATCATATTTTTCTAAAATAAAGAATCTTTGCAAATGTGCCTTATTTATTATTCCAAAATAGATAAGAATATTTCCAAATGGTTCATATGTATTGTTACATAATACATATTTAATATAATTCATTTGATAAGGCACAATGTGCAAAAGGGTGATATATAGAAAAAGAATGAGAGTTTGAACATAATTTTGTTTTTTATAGCACTTATATTAATCATGAGATTAGATTTATAATTTGGAAATCAAATTAGATTGATACTCCAAATGTTTCATATTTAATGTACATTTCATAAGATACATAATCATGAGATTAGATTTATATCTTGGAAATCAAATTGGATTGATATTCCAAACCTTTCATATTTAATGTTACATAATTCATATTTAATGTAATTCATTTCATAAGACACAAAGGCAAACGGGGTACATTGAAAAAAAAGTGAGAGATTGAACTCAATTTTATTTTTTATTTTTTAGCATTTGTATTATTCATGAGACTAATTTGGAAGTCAAATTGGATTGGTAGTCATTTGAGGTGAATTTTATTATGTTTATTTTTTTAAATAAAATATTATAAAGTTTTAGTTTTTTAAGGAAAACTTATCATCAAATAGTTTTTTTAAAGATCTATCTAAGCATATACATACACAAACAATTCTATTCTTTTAGTAGATCCATAATTCTTTGAGATAAATATAGGGAATTTCTAATATAAGAACATAGCTAAATATATCACCAAATACAAAACTTAACCCAATTAGTTGCACAAGCTTTTTCTCTCAATTTTGATTATAATTTATTTTCTTTTTATTTGAGTATGAATAATTCTCCACAATTACTAAAAAATATCGAGGAGATACCAATAAAGTATCTCTAGAAAGTCTTTATGAATATATAGAATCATAAGAGAAACATAAGGAAAAAGAGAGAAGTCAAACTTCAAACAATATTAGAGGTAGTGATCAAGAATTAGTTTGCATCCTTTGAAGACAAATTCAAAAACATACAGTCAATAAAATTATAGGTTTGGAGAATAAACTATATAAAATGGAGTTTAGAGTACTAGAAATGAAGAAAATCCGAGAAAAGAAACATTCAATGCAAAAATAAGTAATCCATAATTAAAAAATATTAAAATAAAAAGCATTATTAAAGATCTAGAAGAAACGTTATATAATAACTTGGCCCAAAATAGTCTAAAAAGTAGATGAATATCTTGAAATCTATCAAAAAGGAAATAAACAACTTTTTAATGCTAAAACAAGAGTGTACAAAAGATCCTTGAACCTCATAATCATTAATTTGAAATAGGGAAAAGAAGGACATGCTAGTTCTAGTCAAGGATGAAATACAAAATAAATTACAAATTGAAATAACTTGTCTCATAGAAGTAACAAGCTAGGAAAAATAATTGAGCATAAAATAAGTTAAATTTTGTTAAGGTAAGTTCCAATGACCATACATTTTGCACACTTTGTAAAAATATAAATCTAAAATGTTTAGGAATATTTATAAATAAAGACCTCACTTTAGAAGATAAATACAAATGAAGTAGAAGACTAAAAGGTACATAATCTAGGAAGGAAGAAAAATGGGCAATATTTAGAAACAAAAAAGATGTAATTAGCAATAGATATCAAAAAGGTAATAACATTACTAAGAATTTGGGACACTAAATCCTCTTCTGCAACTATCATTTCGTTCCATGCAGCCAAGGCCTCATGTAAGTTGAATCCTAAGTAAAATTGATGTTATATTTCTTATTGAAACTTGGAAGCATGAAAAATGTAAAATCCCTAACATAGGATGATTTGTCTTGTTTCGTATATAATAAGAAATCCTACCACAATGGGATTAAAGGTATATCTTGTTATGAAAAGAAAAATAGTTTACCTCATATTAGGCTTCAAAAGGAAAACTCTTTAAATTAATGCATGTGGATAGATTTTACATATTGATGATAAGAATCATTATATAATAATATGTTACTTTGTTCCTATTAATTATACCTTTTATAAGAAAAAAAATCTAGATAAAAAATTGATATGATTCTTGGGGGCTACGATCTATAAGTCTTGAATGATGAGAGAGTAGGAGAAAAAACAAACATATCTACCATTAAACTAATCATAAAAAAATGATAAAAATGCAAGAACTGAATACATCACAAAATTGTGAAAAGAGATAGAGAGAATTGGAGAAGAATGATTCCATTAAGAAAATTCATTACATGCAATAAGGTCAATTTGGGGACCTCTCCTTCCTAACCTCCATTCTCATCACATTTCCTTCTAATAATGTGTCTTGTTGGAAAAGTCAACTTTTATTAGGTTTTACTCCATTAATTATATATCTATGAAGTTCCCTTTATAATTAAAATATGAATTTATGACTTATGCATCTGAACTTAGACCATAATCCCCCATAAGATTTGGATTAATCCTCCCCCTTAGAAAGTGATTCTCCACATCATTCACCCATGCTAAAAGTTAAATACTCCATTATTTTCAATATACTATCATGATTACAATTTGTTGTGAATAAATGAAGAGAAGGGTTTTGTGTGGTTAACCCATAACTATGGGTTTGTGGATGATCCATAAGCATCATGATTACAATGTGCCAAGTGCCAATGAAGAGAATGGTATTGTGTGGTTAACCCATAGTTGTGGTTTTGTGGATGACCCATAATTGAGTTAGAAATAGTAAGCTCGAAGAAGGGTTTTATGTGATTTACCCATACTCTTGGTGTTTATTTATTTTCTTTTCTTTTCATTCTAACAACGGACCTCTTGTTGCACCTTTGCAAATAATGTTTTGTTATAGATGATGAAATAAAATTATGTTAAATACCCATTTGAGGTATTGAGCATACCTTTCCATTAATATAAGATACTTTCTTTATAATGATCTATGGAGTGAGAAAATCATCCCTGAAACTCAAGGTATGTGTGGTTGTATCTTTTTACAGACATGTGTGACTTATATTGATAATATCCCTTAAAGCAGTAAGATAAATAAAATTCCTACATAAAACTCATTTGATATAATAGAAAATCCTTTAAAATGAGTTATTATGCACCCTATAAAATGATTTATAGTGGTCATGGCACCATCACGAAGTTTATTAAAGATTATTACGCTACATTCCATCCATTATTATGTTTATATGGTAGCCATACCATTGTGGATAAGTTGGAAAATGACATACTTGAGGTCGCCCAAGCATCTAGATGTTGCATGTAGATTTTTTAATCTATGGCATGGTTGTATAAATTTGCAATAATGTTGATTATGAGAACACTAAGTGTAGAGGGCCATAAAAGATGCTAAGGGTTTGTAGAGAAAGATTCTATAGAGGTCATGTAATCTTTGTGGGAAGCATGAAAACCCCACAAATTTCTAAAATGTTGTATATCAATGACGTGGTGGATCCATGTAAGGATGCTCCTACTATGGTGAATGGAGGTATAAGGGTAGAAAGACCTTGCAAGGCTTGTAGAATAGCTATGATACTTACAATGATGGACCAACAAATGGATTCCAAAGGTTCTGAAAGGAGGATGGAGATCGCTACAAGAATTGGGTAGAAAAATATGATTCAACCCATAGTTCCCATGGAATGGTAACCTACTATGATACCAATGATTCAGATATTGGGGGATAAGATCCAAAAGGATCGAATTTCAAGAAAGGAGGAGAGAAAAAACACATATCTGTGATGGAACTAATCATAAGATCATTGATAGAAATGCACAAACTTCATGCATCACAAAATTTTTGATGAAAGAGAGAAAGAGAATTAATTGGAGAAGAAGGATTCCAGTAAAAAAATTATCACATGTAATAAGTCCAATATTTGAACCTCTCCTACTTGACCTCCACTCTCATCCCATTTCCTTCTTATAAGGTGTCTTGTTCATGGAGTCAATATTTAATTAGGTTTAACTCCATCAGTTACATATCTATCAAGCTCCCTTTTACATTAGAATATGATTTATGACTTATATATTCAAACTTAGATTATAAGCTCCCATATGATTCATATATAAAATGTGCTTAAAGTTACTTAAAATATGACATTCATAGGTTTAGAAATTAAGGTTGTATCATCTTTATAAGACGTTAATTTTAAAATAGTAACAAAAAGATGTTATATTGAACAATAATTCCAACCATAATCCTTTATATCTATATGAAGGCCTCGTTTTAGTTAACTGATACAAAAGAAACTTTGATGAGATGGGCAACAATTTGTTTGCATCCAAGATAATTAATCATTCTAGTTCTCAAGATATCAGAATTTTATATGCTATAATAAAGTGTCTAAAATCTAGATGGATGACTTATCCTCGGGTATTTTGACAACAATTCCATACATTATGTGATATCTGAGATTCCCATTTACAAAAATATAGTAAATTTTGACATCTTAAAAAACCATGAGCTTGAATTGAATCATTGAATGTTAACCATTACTATAAATTTTATTAAAGACTAAAGCCTGATAGAAAAAATTATAATAATAAAAGCACTTGATCTTCAACCATAGGAAAGATAATGGTTTTCTATAGGATTTAAATAATGGCTTAAATATCCAATAAGTTAAAGACAATATTGAAAGCCTTTATCACAACTTTATGTTAACCCTCTCTAGAAAATTAGAAACATCTCTATTAAGGTGTCAAAGGAAAAATGAAAATAGATTAATCAACCGTTATTATGATACCATGTAATATTGCTATAAAACCCATTAGGGATGCTTTTAATGGATTCCTAAAATCTAATAAGTTAAGTAGATTCAAAGCCTCGATTAAAATAAAAAATAAGTTCATATGTAAATAGAAAGAGAGAACCTTTTACGTGTCTATAAGTTATATCTTAAGAAATTATAGGGGTAATTTTTAACTTGTAGATTTATAGATAACAATATGATTCCTTTTACAAACAATATTTCCTACCTAAGAAAGCTTTACGAATCCCCTAATTCCATGAACAAAACTTGAATCCTTTCTATAAAGAAATATTTTTTCCCTTTAGATGACATGGATATTAGAGTTAATAACATCAAAAAATACAATGTTAAGGATATTGAAGGCTATCAAGATTAAATCTTAAAAATTGGAGGGAGCATCCTTATCCCTTACATTCACAAGCTCTTAAATTTACTAGTCAAGAAAGGTTTCCATAAACCATGGATTCAAAGTCTCATTATTTAAATTTTTAGAAGTGAGGATAAAATAATACCTCTAATTATTGTACAATTATGTTCATCCTTGTTTTAGCCGAGTTATGTATACATATTCTGGAAAAAATATATTTAGCGTATGGCTAGAAATCCATGGAAAAAAGATCTCTTGGCCAAGTTTTATAGTAGGATATATTATTCAACTATGACCACCATGTTATGCTTGGTATCATTAAATAGGAGTTTTTGAAATAAAGTAAATATCATGTATTACTTCATTGAATTTAGAAAAGAGTTTAACATAATTCCTAGAACTAACTTCCAAAATTGATTAGAAGAGATAAACGTTATATTTGAGTTTATATTTATCATGATAAGGCTATATAGGAATATTATTTCCAAATTTGGGAATATTGAGGGATGGTCAAAGGAATTCATTCTAATCTAGGAGTTAACCAAGGTTGTCCTCCAAAATTGATTAGAAGAGATAAAAGTTATATTTGAGTTGATATTTATCATGATAAGGCTATATAGGAATATTATTTCCAAATTTGGGAATATTGAGGGATGGTCAAAGGAATTCATTCTAATCTAGGAGTTAACCAAGGTTGTCCCATGTCCCCTACCCCTTTGGGCATATACATAAATAAGTTAAAGGGTTGCTTGGAAGAATCAAGCTACATATACACATCTCTAGGTAAAATATCGTCATCCTTATTCTTCATGTTGATGATATGATTGTTATGGAAAATATTGCTTATGATATCTACAAGAAGCTAAATACCCTCAATGATATTTTCTTTATGATGGGAAAGACTATTAACACTAATAAAGAAAATATTATGATAATCAAATCCAGACAATTCAAATATGATTATTTCATCTGTGACAACCATAACATAGAGGAATTGACTTCGTACAAATATATCAAAATCAATATTCTTTACAAGATCAACTAGAATAATAGCTTTTAGAAAAGGATAATTGGAGGATTGAAATAGTATTATGGACTTAAAACAATTGTAAAGTAATGGATGTTTTTCTTTGGGATAAGAAGAAACTCATTTTTAAGAATAACTTCACTCTTGTTATCTTACATGGGTGTGAAGTTTGGGGTTTCATCATATCTATAGAGTCATCATATTAACTACAATGGTTATAGTTTGTATCAATAATTTTTTGCAACCACACCATATAACATTGTAATGCAATGAAAAAATGTAGCTTACTAGAAGCTAGCATTTTAAGAGGTCTTAAAATATCTGCTCAGGGTTCCTACTTGATGGCTACTTGTAGTTAATACTCCTAATTTCCATGTTTCAATTTCCTTGAATTTATTGTATTCCTTCCTCATATTTGATTATAACCAAGGTAGATTGGCATTCTCAAATGAGAGGTTAGAATTGAGATCTCCTAGTGTAACTTAAAATTAATCCAATATTGTATGTAAGCATTTAGTTGAAATATGTCAATCAGGTTTATCTAAAGTTGTGGGGGAATGGTTGTTATCCTCCCGACTCAAGTTCAACTCACACAAGTGACATGTTGAGCACATCACTTTGATCCTTGTTCATTTTATGGCTTTGAGCCCTATGCAATAACTTACCCTTTCCTATGCGCTAGAGGGTGGGGTTCTTTATTACATTAAAATTTTATTTAGATGAAATACATTAATTAAAGACAAGTCTAATATGTGTTTGCTAATATATGGTATTTATTATTGTTAATGCTAATTGTAAATCCTAATACCAACCAAAGTGGATTTATACTTAGAGCAATTGTCATAAAATGAAATATTAATGAGGTATTTTATATTTTTAGTTTGCTTCTACATGATAGTGAATATAAGATAAGAGGTTCTCTAAAATTGCTTCTAATTTTAGCCAAAACCTTCACCTTTGTCTCAAGTGGGGATGGCATAAGGATGCATAGTCTTGGCTACACCATTGGTCAATAAAAGAGGAATTCATTTGTAGAATGAGGATAATATTAAAAATACTATTTTATCAAAATTTAAGGAGAAATTATAGGGTCATAGGGAGTTAGAGAGAAAAAGTAAACTAAGATGTTATTAGTAGGTTCTCAAATCCAATCTAAAAAACAAAAAATATTTCTTTGTCATAACTAATGAAAGAAGAAATTAATATTTCTAAAATAAAGAAAAATTCTCATGAGATTCATAATGAAACTGAGCATTGTTCAATTCCTAAAAGGACCATGGGATGAAATATTTAATCACCTTTAAGACATTAAAAGGTTTGAAAATGAAAATAACTTTCACTTAGATCATCTATATTTACGCCAATAAGCGTACCTATTTCAACTTAAAGTGGATGTAGGCTTCGATGACTCCAATTTCAACCATTCCTTTTCTCTGAGTGTTACGTAGACATATTTAGTTTAATAATTAAATTAAAATTGACTCGCTACTTCTATTCCTTTTCCCACGTGGTTGTTCATTGCTTCAATCCATGAAGATAACTTGAAGAGTTTTCAGTAATATTTGCTTGGAATGGTGGAGGAAGGATTGATTCATTATATCCCCTCCAATCCCCATGATCTCCCGATCTATGCATCTGCATATGTGCTATGTATTGTGACTTGGCATCTTGATATGGAGGTTGATATGAAATTTGCAGACAACCATTTTTCTATGGGAAAAGGAAATAAGAATAACAAGGAGAGCGTTCCTCCTTTCTTCTCTTCCTCATTGGCCCATGTTGTCACATCTTAAAGTTCATCAATTCAATACAATCATTTCTATCATTGAAAACAATACTCCAAAATTGTAAGCATCGAAATGGATGGTCGAAGAGACGTGGAGTTCCCATGCTCGTCCTCACCATCTATTCCAACAAAGAGTCTTTCAAAGTAAAATAGGATCAATATTTTCTTCATCATGTTGTATCAATTTGTTGGCTTCTAGGCCATACCTCTCAAAAATGTATGTATACTATTATTAGCTAATTTTCTAATGGGTTTTAATTATTTTAATCAAAGTTAAAATAATTGTTATAATAATAAAGGTTAATGAAATTTAAAAGAACGGTTGTAATGATATATTTTATTTAAATTAATTTGAAATTATTAATGATTTTCATTATTCAAGTTTCAAGAATGTTGAGGATACAACTCCAATAGTTTTTGAAAATCTACTTCATATTTTCAAATGCAAATCTAATGGTTTAAAGAGAACATAACCTATCGACATATATCAACCACATTTTATTAATGTGGTTGTGCTAGTATACTCACATTTATTCTAATTTTCAAAATATTTGTCACACTACCAACCTTCTTGACCTTTTAAGTTATCAAAACTATAGTGATATTGGAATTCCTCTCCTAATGCTTTTTTAATATAGAAATTCTAATTAATATCTTACCTTCTTAAGGTCCAATAAACAATATTGGCCTTACTAGACACTAATCATAATCATCATATATAACTAAACATAAAGTTACTTTTCCATATATTGTATAATATTTTTGAAACTTTTATCAATGCTTTAATACCATAAAACCTAAGAACTTCCACAAGAAATAACCCTCTCCATTAGTAACAAATCTTGAATGCATTTACTTCAAAATGGAATTGAACTAAAAATACCTCACATTATAGTCCATACAACCTTCAAAAAGTCCAACATGTCATGCATTATAGTTCGAAAAAATATACATGAACATAACTTTAAGTACTAGAACATACTAATGAGCACCCATATCAATCCATATATCAACATATGTATTTAAATCAAAGAAAAATATATTCCCCAAATGCCTTATAAATAAAAAATAATTATGCCACAGATAGTGCTCAATAAAACGATGGATAATCATATTCAAAGGAGCCACCACCCTCATCTTCCCAAACATGGCATTGGCATGTTGCCATCAACAATCTATCTCTAAACAATCTATTCATCATTTCATATGTTTCCTTATAAAATTGATGAAAAAAAATATGAGTAAAAATATAAATTATTATTTGGATTTCGTAAAAAATGAGCCTTAGCAGGAAAATTTCTAAACAACATAACCCCTATGTGTCATTAATCACCACAAGAGAGTCACTAAAAATTCTTATTTTGTGGACAATTTTTGTTGTTTCAAGCACAATAATTAATATTAGATCCATTCTCTTTGGAAAATTATTTTAGCCTCATCCTATTCTATCTTTAATCATAATAGATGTGCTTTCCTTGAAAGGAATACATCACCATCCTTACCAACTCGTGGATCTCTTTGAGAAGCACCATGAAAATAAGCCCAAGCTCTTGATTTATCCACCTCTTCCATAACAATTTATATTGGAGGATTCTGATATATTTTTATTATTTAAAACTACATAGTTGGAATGAAATTATCATCAAATAAACCATCATTCTTAGAGAGCCAAATACCCCATGAAATAATTACTGAAAAATCTTGAATATTTTAACATTCGTATTGTCACACTAATTCCTCATACAATGTTTTAATGAAGTACCTCTCTGTAAATATTTAAGTCCAATAATGGATTCTACTTCTTTAATTATTTAAACAACAATGTTGAAAAATAAAAGAAAAATGCATAGTAGAATCCTCACCTTCATTGCAAAGTGAATACCTATTAGGACCATGTCTACTAATGTTTTATGAATTATCCTAAGTAAGAATCATGATTTTGAGCACCAAATACACAAAAATCCTCATCTTAAGAGGGATTTGGATTTCCATATAATCGTATAACATTACTGTGGATTCACAAGAAGACTATCCTTGCATATATCCTTATAACCTAAGTTATGAAATTAATGTACCCTTCCCAAATTATAAAATCCTCATTATGTAAACCAATTATTATTTTTTCCACTCTTGCTTTGTGAAGAATCCCTTTTCATCCAAAAAATTTACCATATTTCCTAAGAATATAATTTTCAACACAAACTATGTAGGAATCCTATCCTAGTCTAAATATATTCCCCTTTCCCACCTTCCATACAAGACGCCTACTAATCAATGCAAATTCCAGTGCTACTACCTTTCACATGGTGGAAGCATTATGAAAATACTTGATAAGTTTCTTAATCCCATCTTCAACATTATTAGGCTCTAAAAAATGTTGAACACAATTCGGCCCCAAAGGTCCTTAATTTTAATAAATCTCCACTAATAATTTCATCCATGAATTTTGAAAATTAATAAATATTTTTTTATTCCCCACTTTCCAAATGCCTTAGTGTTTCATTTTTCTTCCACTTAACCCATGTCATACCATGGTTTTACCTATATCTTGGCTAAAGAAATTGAAACTAGTCTCTTTATATTCTTAATAAAATCACCTTTATTGATGAATTATAGACACCTCCAATGAAATAGAATGGAATCTAATATATAGTTGGGTAGCAAAAGAACTACCCCATGAAAATTGTTTATTGCACTAGATATAAGGCCCTTTTTAATCTATTCCACAAGCCAATCCCAGCCTTTGTTAACATATTCATTGGGTTTTATATAAAAACCAAGATACTTTAAACCATTATTTACCAAAATAGATTGTAAATGGAATAACCAAGAAGGAAACCTTACATTATCATCATCAATCCCCCAAAATCATATTGTTGACTTACCTACACTAATCTTCACTTTTGTTGCAATATAATATAAATCTATTATCTATTTCACTTTTGGACAATATATTCTATATAGATCATAGAAAATTAGCATATAATCCACAAATTGTAGATGATGATATAGTAATAATTAACCCCCCATTTTGATACTCTTTAATCAACTTGTTCTCTTTACCTCCAATAATTCTCTAAAACGTTTAGGAACAATGATAAAAAGTACGGGTGATAGAGGGAACTACTATCTTAGCCCCTTATTAAGGGTAAGGGGAAAATGCCGATACATTTACCAATATAAAAAGGACACTAATGTGACACAATTCATCACCCAATTTAGATGATGTACACAAAGCCCTTAGTGCATTAACATCATTCGTAAGCAAAGCTAACTAGCACTATAATAAGCCTTCAAAATATCTGTTTTAATTAGCATAGCTTCCATTATTTTAATAATAACGGAAATTAGTCCCTTTTTACATACAAATGTATATTTATATGTGCTTGTGTATGATTAAATCAAACTATTAATTAGAAATATAAACATATAAAACTCTTTACTCTCATAGTTGTGATTTTTACACAACTTTATAAATACAATTACACAAATAAATGGATCTGAGTTATTCAAATGAGGTAGGACCATTAAAATAGGGAGTAGGGCTTTTAAGCGAGAGTTAAGTGCTACTAGTATCCACCCTAGATCTCTAGACGCCTTTATCACTCTCATTAAATCCTCTCTAATGGTCTTAAACAACCTCAAGAAAAACTCCATATGCTATCAATCAGGACACAATTTATTTTCCTTTTATAATGAATGAAGAACCATTTGTAACTCCTATTCCTCTAGTAATCATGCATTATCCTCCTTAGTGAAAAAACTAAGAAAATATGTTGTCACTTTAACAACATTCTCTATTATTTTCATCTTTGTAAATCTCAATGAAATTTTCAACATCTATTTGAACAGTGTCCCAAAACTAGTAACCATAGTCCCATTAGACCTAGTTACCTTCCAAGTATTGTTGACATTATTCCTATGGATTACATTATGATGAATAAACTTTTGTATTTGTATTCCCTTATTTGCTCCAAACAATTTTGTTTCTAAGATTATAAGTTGCTTATTTTATCTGATAAGATCTTCTTTCTCCTAATCTCTAAATACTGAGCCTTATTTTTACACTCATTATTTGGATATCTATCTATCTCTTGATTATATAAACATTCTAACACCGACTCACAAGATATAAGCCCTAGCTAATCCCTTATTTTTTTCTTATGAACCAAATTTAAAGCTTCCTATTTGATTTGATTTAATTTTTATTTAAATTGAAGATAAAATAAAATGTTTTAGAACCCATCAAATGGAACCGATGTTTATTTAACCAACTTAACAAAATCTTCCTCCCCTAGCCAGTTACGGTTAAGCTCAAAAAGGAATTTGGAGAAGGATACGAAAGTGATCTAAATCTACACCTAATAGAACTAACTATCTAATCCTCGCCTATCACTTATTAAATATTCTAAGAGGGACCTATATATCCTTTTCAAAATTTATCTCCATCTATTGTCATGTTCCTCCAATTATGTCTCAACTTGCTAGGCTCTACATCATATAGACCCACCTCTATTCTCTTTAAGAAAAAAAATGAGAAAGGATTAACCTAAGAAAGGATTAATTTAAAACCCCTACCCACCCCACACCACCACACCCCCTTCCCTCCCCACCCCTAGCAAAACCACTCCCCACCACTACTCCCCAAGATGGAATTTAGCTTCTCCAATATAACCCATTAAAAAAATCATTTCCCAATAAGCAACACTTCCATAATATAGACCACAATTATTGAAAAGTATTACATATTTATAAAAAGCCTTACTGTAAAGTTTCCCTCATTATTCCATGAAAGGAAAATACATTAAAACTAGCAAAATAACAAGTCCCACATGTTAACTTTTCATAGGATCTTCTAAAATGGTAATTACTTCTTATGATATCTTATGTTAAAATTGTCTTTCATTCACATTCATCGTAAATAAATTACATAGAAGATCTCAACAATATAAATAAAATTCCATTAGGATCATAAAGAGATAGCCAAACAAGAGACACAAGAACTTACTATGGGAAAACCCACATAGCGGAAAAACCAAACAAACCTTTTCTTAAAGATATAATTAAGTTCAATATAGATACATCAAGTCAAACATAAAGTCAAACTGACTAGTAGCATAACCCTAGCCACACCCAGTCAAATTTCCCTCTTATATATGTCAATATTTTCCTTAAACAATTTACCCCGGTGTTCTCATAATTTGACCATATGTCTACCTCAGAATTCATCCTATTCTCTCTACCTCAATAATTAGGTCTTCTCATGAACTAGGACTTCCATAAGTAATAAGTTTATCTCGTTGCTCAATATTCCATAAAGATTTAACTTCACATAAATAAAAGAAGAGAAATATGATATGTGCCTTAGATGTGATCTAAAATGTCCCTCAAATGATCTGAACTAAGCCTCAGAAGTGATATGAAATTATTGCTTTGTTTAAGAAGAGTGAATGGCCTATATATAGGCATTCTAAGAGCTTGAATGAGTGTGTCTCTTTAGTGGGGTTGACTTCACCTTTTGGAGGGACAACTTGTCATCTCGAGCCAAAAATTCAACCTTTTCAATTCAAAACTTATGTTTTGAAATCAACATGAAGAACATTTCTTAAATTAAGCATATTTCAAGGGATAAAGTAAAAGTGACATGAAGAACATGCGTTGTATAATTCAAGGGACAAAATATTAATTATGAATAGCAACCATAGCTACAAAATTCAACACTCCCTCTTATCTAGGGAGGTATTCATAATCACTATAAAATGTTTTCTTGTTGAAATTTTTCTCTAAGAAAAGGTTATAATAATTCATCATCAACATCAACATCATTTAATTACCTTGTCATCAATTCTAACACATGGTAAATAAACAACATCAACTAGTTACCATAATTTTGGTTGGTACCTCTGACCTATGGTGCACGATCATCATAATCCTAGTTGGTAATCATGACACATGGTATAACATTACCATCAACTAGTCGCCATAATTTTGGCCTATCTGACATGTGGTATATAGACTAGCCTTGGTTCACCATCATTCCTTTCAATATCTTTGACACATGGTGAATATCCAAATGAAACACTCTGCCTGAATAATTCTAGGCCTGATACTAAATGATCTCACTCAACCTATCTAGATATTTATGGGCCTAATGCTAAAAGGCACCCACTTAATTAGGTGATTTTGGGCCTTTAGGACCATTCTTCCTAATTCTGACCAACATTCAATGACATGGGAAGAATTATACTCCTATACTAAACCATTCTCATTAAATCCATTAAGCATACTTGACATAGGTAGAATGTTTGTCCATGATGTTATCACATCAAAACCCTAGACCATTTTCCCTAATCTTGGTCAACTTGGCCTAGGGAGATTGGTTGTCTTTGATGTTGCAATTTCAACAATACCTCCTGCTAAGAGAGACATGCTCAATTGCTTCAAGCTTGGCCTCGAAGTATATAGACTTCATCCTAGGATAGAGGCTTTGTGATCAATCTTCTTAACTGTAGAATAATATTGGATCCATATGACTTCCTTATGTTCCATGTTTCGATACTAGTTCTCCTTGTGCCTTAACTTGTCATCATGGTCATCAAATGCCCATGATCAAACAATCTTGCAAGTATTTTTTGAAGCCATACTAGTTCTCAACTTGGTAACCAAGCTACAATATACTTTGCATATATAGTGTTGAGCGTGACATATATTATCTTCCTACTCATCCAAGAAATCATAACGAAGCCCAAATTGAATCAATATCACGATGAGATGTTTTCGTATTTTGCACTCTCTACACAATAAGAATCTATGAATCCCTATAGTTGTACTTCGTTATTTGGGACATGCATCAAACTATAATTGGTTGTGCCATAACAAACTCTACCATGTTGGCAGTTCAATGCATGTTGAGCTTCATACCTTGCCTCAACCATAAGTTGATCAAATAATTCTTGTTACCCTAATTGGACACTCTTTTTAAAACAAATTATGTTGCAGTAATCTTGGCTACTCCCTCCACCACTTCTACTTTCTATAATATTAGCTATCTAGCCTAACAATGTCAATGACAACCCATCATCTCTAACTTAGATGTCAACTTCCTCTAAAGCTAAAGCAAGGATCCCTAACCACTCCCTCTATTGTAGAAGCAATTATTTCTACCACAGTTTCTCCCTCTAACACATGAGTCCTTCTGTTTCCATCAAATAATATAGAATCAACCTTTATCCATAAATCCAAATCTTAGGTGCAATATTTTATATGCAAGCAAAATACTTCTTTATGACCCTCAAATCCTTGAGGTGGTTCCATTTGTACTTCTTCCTCAAATTCTTCATGGTGAAAAATCACCTCTAAATCCATATAATGTAATTCCGTTAGTAAAAAAATAATAATTCTAAAATGTAGCAAATGTATTTTCAAAATCCTCTCCCTCTTTCTATGAGAACCTTATAGTCTCAAATCTCACTTTCTACTTTTCTATGCTACCATCTGGTACAAGGCTAGATCAAGGTGTACTTCAAAATTGTTGATATTTCTTCTCCCTTTGAGCTCAAATCTCATCTAGTACAATATCTTTCAATACAAATTATCAATTCTAGGAAAGTCCTCTTGTCACAAGCTTTGATTCATTCTTCCACTACTTTCATCTACTACCAAAGCCTTTGAAGCCTTCATTATGTACCTACCATACTCACAAGGAGGCCATGGAAGAATAATTACAACCCAAAATAAGAGAAAAATACAAAATACTAACTAACAACAAAAAATAACAATAATCAAATAAGAGAGATAGTAGATACGTATCTTTTGAGGATCATAGGAAATGTCAATTCCCTCTTGATCATAACCTTCTTGTGTCCATCTTGCAAATTTATCATCCTTTTCCTCATCATCAACATGATGTCATTCCGTCCTGCATGAGTTATTCTTTCAATGGAAACATTAACCAAGGTCTAGATCTAGGGTTGTATCCCCAATCCCTAGGGATTCCTTATCCTTCAAGATTAATCTATGGTTTACAAACCCTAGGGTAATGAGATATACCAAAAGGGACATATAGCACAAGAGTTTTGTTTTCTCTTTTCAACCCCCTCGACTTCTAGAGCAACCTTCTTGAATTAAATTCAAATTCATCATGTCTCAAATACTGCAAGGAGAAATATACCATATACTAATCAATAACTATGCTCAATTAATGGCATCCAGTAGCAATACTAATTGTGATATTCTAGCAACCATGTATTGTTAGCTAGACATTGATTTTGACCCTTTTAACCCGAGTATCCTATAGTTCATCATAGTAGTAATAATAAGGACTCATCAGGTTATGGAAATGACTCATATTTCTTGAGAAGACTTTGGTCTCCAAAATTGAAGGGGACTTGACCTCTTCTTCATTGTAAGCTTATTTTGCTCCAAGAAGGTATGCTTTATTTAAGAGATAATTATCATTTTTATTTCAAATTTTTACTTCAAGATTCAAAGAGATAGGTTCCATCCTTTTGTACCCAAACACCCTTAGTATTAATAATCAATATTAGCAACAAATGTAATGCATCTTCTAGGGCCTTTTCTTAAGAGTGCAAGGTTCATGAAAACACATGGCATTAATACTTTAAGAGCTAGTATCTTCAACATCCTACCTATGAACATAATGAAACAGCTTCAAGGAAAAACAAAGGTTCATTATACTTTAACATTCAATATTGTGTATGGATCAGTCATCTTTTCCTTATCAAACCATGTTTTTCTTTGAGCAACAATATGAATTTCCTTTTCAAATATCAGGATGACATTCTTGTTATAATTTATCTAGCAATATTTTTCTTATAGCTCCATAATAGTCCTTAATGGATTCTTCAAGGATGAAAACATATTAGACCTTTAATACTTTCATATGATCCAACTAAGGAGTAGATCAAATTCATATTTAGTTCCATATGAAAACAAATTTGAAAAAAGTCTTTTTAACCAAGCATAGTTATTGACAAAGTTATTTGGTGATCATTTCCTCTAAATGATATTTACAAGATTGTTTCCAAAGTAAAACCTTTGATCCAAATCTGAATCATTGCGAGTGATGATACATAACTTGCAATGCAAGAAAACTTTAGTATATGTCTAAAATACACCTTAGTTGGTCTTGACATGGGTTGAGGCAGTTAGGGCTCTTTCTGAGACTCCTCATCCTTTAAATCTTTCATCTAAGATCTTTTAATTTTATTTCTCCACATATTAGAGATAATATTTCACACCTATTGATCTCATCCTCATGCAATGCACAATATTTGATATAGTATTAAAAGAAAGAAAAATTAGAACACCACTTGTTTATGTTATCTCCTGAATCATCATTCCATAATCACATGATCGGATATCATACTACCATACTCAAGTGAGATAGTAGTTTATATTCATAAAATATGAGATTTAAATGTGCCTTAATGGAGTATCTTCTATCATTCCTTGACCAGAACATGATTTCAAATAGAACTAAGTAAATAAATTCATAGGGGATAACTTGTTGGCCTTTCTAGAGGTATTTGATAGCCCTATTTTCTATTTTATGAGGTTCTTGAGATTCATTAGCCCATATAAACAATGGGGGCATATCGATCCTTTGAAACATTCTTGGAGATTTTCTTGGCCCATTGAGGCTTTTCGGCTTATCTAAGGTTAAGCTGAGGAATTTTGATAGTCCTAATATTCCCTTTTTAAGGCATAAATTACACAATATTTTGGTGGCATATTTTCCTAAACTTAACCTTAAGAAAGCTCTAACTTTGCTTCTCTTTATCCTTACAGCTTCAAGCCTGCTTCTCTTCAAGCATAGCTCTAAAACCTTGTTGATTTTTCATAGGATCTTTTAAATTGATAATAAATGATTATGATATCTTAAGTTAATCTTTTCTCTCATCTACATCCATCGTAAAGAAATTACACAGAATATCTCAATAGTATAATCAAAATTCGAAATTCTAGTAGGATCATAAAGAGACAGCTAAATAAGAGACACAATAATTTACCCTGGGAAAACCCACATGGGGGAAATCCTAGCAACCCTGTTCTTAGAGAAATCACTAATTTCAACAAAGATACGTCACATAAAACATAAACTCATACTAACTAGTAGCATAGCCCTAGCCACACCTAGTCAAACTGCCCTCTTAGGTAAGTCAAACTTTTCCTCAAACAATTATTCCTGGTCTACTCATATTTTGACCATCTATCTACCATGAAAATTTTCTGGTTCTCTCTGCCTTAGGAATTAGGATTTCTGCCTCAGGAATTAGGCCTTCTACCTTAGAAATTATATCTTCTCATGAACTCGTTCAGCCACAGGGAATAAGTTTGTCTAGGAGCTCGATCTTCAACAAACAATTAAATTCACATAAACAAAAGAAGAGTGATATGAAATGTTCCTCAAAAGTGATCCAAAATGTGCCTCATATGAACTAAACTGATCCTTAGAAGTGATCCAAAATTCCTGCTCTGTTTGAGGAGAGATAATGGACTATATATAGGCATTCCAAGAGCCTAAATGGGTGCATCTCTTCACCAGGGTGTAATTCATCTTTTGGAGGGATGACTTGTCATTTGAAGCCACAAATTCAACCTTTTGAAACTAAAATGAAAAAATGTCTTAAATTTATTTATTTCAAGGGATAAAGTAAAAATGACATGAAGAACATGTCTTACATAATTCAAGGGATAAAATATTACCTATGAAGAATGACCATAACTACAAAATTCAACATTCATGTACTAATAAACCCTCTCAAATAACCTACACCATTAATAGAAATGAATTTTAAACCCTCAGTCATCCTTTCCAAGTCAAAAGGAAGATTACTTCTATCATTGATGGATTCTTGGAGGAGCATTATAGCAAACTTGTTGATCTCAATCGTCCTTTTTAAGGAAATTTTTTTCATGAGGTATCCTAAACCACTATAGTTGAATGGAATATAATTCATGGGACACCCATCACTAGGGTGTTAATTTCTCCAAAAACCCTCATAATAAATTTCCTTTTTCCAACCAATAATTCATATTGATCCTTTTATTGGGCTATGAATAAGTTATAATTTTTTCATGATTCTAAACCCTTAGACCATTTCCCTTCCAGACTTGCCAAACCATCCCCAACTTCCACAAGAACATTACCTATACCTTATTTCCTAAACCTCAAATTAATTACCTCTCACCTTCCACAATAGGGACCTTCCATTTTGTAGGACCAACACCATAACCTTTTTCATTTGATATGGAACCATAATAAGTGTTACACAGTGATTTGTCACCGTTTGTCACCGTCCCTATTACCCCTCTCCTGCATCTTGGTGGACCAATTCAGGGACTTGTGAGAAGTGACAAGACTTGAAATCACTTGCCTTATTCACCTCTAAACATGAGCTTCGTATGCCCTTAAGACATCTCCTGCTCATTGCCCTTAAAAACAGCGCTTCTTGCATTAGCGTTGGTGCCCTATGTTATGCCCGCACCAATAGGGAAAATCCTATTGAAAGGGCGCACTATTAGCGCTATGTCCCAGAGTTGCAATCGTGCCAACCATTTTGGGCAAAGTTTTCAACTACTCAAACCTCCGAAGGTTCTGTCCAACTCATTCACCAAACTGATTCCAATTTGAGTGAGGATGGTTTGGCTTCGAATCTCCTTGGATGGAAAGAAGTTTTCCACCTTTCCATGGAAGTTTCCAAGTGATGAAGCCAAATCCATTATTGTGGGGGATTGACCTTATCTCTTCCTTTTCCTCTATAAAAGATTGTTCCCATGGCTTGAGCAAGCTAGTTCTAGTTCTAGTTCAGCTAGTTCTAACTCTTGTGGCAATACTTGTGCTGAAAGGAAGATATCAAAAGATTGGAGTTGCAAGAAGCCTTCTTTGTATCCATAAGGCTTTACCTAAGTAAGGAGACTTTGTCACTAAAGAGAGAGAGAGAGCTTGTCCCTCACCCCTTCAAGCTTTCGCAAGACTTGTGTAGCTGAGCACCCAGACAAAGGAGGACTTGACGTCAGGACGCTGGTTGTATTCTCCTTTGTCGATTATTGATAACAGATGACTATCATTATGGTTCCATTCTCATTGTACTTGTAATGGTTGATCTTGAATTATATCCTTCCTGACTGATGTATAATTTCATATATTAGATTTCACGCTTGTGTTTTTGTTTTTCTCTTTGTGTGCAGGTGTTCATTCACAGAGATAGTGGAGGACTGTGACCGGCCACGACAAAGGAGCGTGGGCGACGTCTCTTCTACGAACAAAAGCGTTGGATCTCAAGTAGGTCTTCACCACCTACCTTTTATTTGCAATTAGGAACTTGCGTGATAGCATTGTTTGATTGTTGCTAGACCCGTTCTGGGCCAGTAGGGATCGCCTCTATCCGTAGAGGGGATTTACCTATCCAACACTATGAATCACCCAAGATAAGTAACAACTAACCAACAGGTTTAGCACTCAACAAGTTACATACCAAGTTTTTGAATCTCATATTAGACTTATTAGATGTATTGGAAGTTTATAGAAGGGAATGTAGATATAGTCAAATCTGAAGGAAACTTAATGCATACATTCCACACATACTTGCCATTACACAAAGACATTGAAGAACTCTCCAATTACATCTTCCGCACATACATTACACAAGACATTAAAGAACACTCCAATTAGTGAACTTTATGTACATTGCATTGTACAATAAGTGGTCACAGGTTGCAGTGTACAATCGGTCTTTCATATTAAGAACTTGGTTGAATCTGAGCCCAATATCACCACTGGATTTATATCTTGCCTTAGAGACGAGGGAAAATAGTCAAATTACTGATATGACCTCAAAAAATGTGGGATGGTGCATATAAAAAATTATTCAAAACTATCAAATTTGCAGAAAATGATTATGTCTCCAAAGAATAGGAAAATTGCTCAAATTCTCCAGAAACAAAGTGAAAACTGACTCGAAAATTTGAAGCCAAGCCTTAACTGCGTGGTGGTTTCTTCGGAGGTTCACACTATACAAAATGGTTGAATAAGTTGAACATATCAAATTTCCTCTTTGAAAATTCTCATTATATTTTTGTTGTTGCATATAAAATGAAGTTTTGGTGACTTTCTCCTAGGTCTCAAAGTTGTATTGACTTTTCATAAGACAACAACTTGATCACATTTTCCTACGATCTTTATTGCAATGTTGCTGATCTGAATTTAAGGATATTTGAATAATGATACTTTGGGTTTAAGAAATTCCCAATTGCATATAGATATTGATGAAGTCGATTGTTCCATCTATTCTTAATAATTTTGCAAACAAGAATATACTTGTTCTTTTACTTGTTGATAATACTTATTGTTGTTAGCATGATCCATGACCTTACAGATTTAGGTTTATAACTCATTGCACGTTTATCCCCATCCACCATTTGCAAGAAACAATAGGTCACTAACTAGCCTTGATAATCTCTTCTACTTTAGTCCAAAATTTAATTTCAAAATCTAAGTGAGACATCTCAAGTCCTTTAGGCTTGCAACTCCAATAAGATGCATCCCATTCATCATCGCAACTATATTTCTTAAGTTTTCCATTTATGCAATAAGAGGTTGAAACACAAGGAATTTTATTACAAAGTGAGTAATACATGGTCAAACAAGATCCTTGCTCTTGGTTCTTTTCCTCATTAAGATTAAGGACCACATGTGATTATAGATAAGTTTTGTTATCGTTTTGGCTTGATCCATGTGATTTTAACCCATATTTCCTGCAATTTGTAAATGCCATGGAAACATAACACACTGCAATGTGCAAATTGAGGCTAAACCTGGATTGTACGACTCAACCTGTACTTCATACATAAAATTTCTAGATTGAAAACTTCAAGGTAAGACTACCCCTATACTCTATGGATAAATTTTTGGATGGTCAACTTTAAGGTGAGTATAAACCTGTATTTGATAGATAAAATTATGGTTTGCAGAATGCAATAGTTTTGCAAAATATAAAAAAAATGTTTAAATGTATAGCGTAATCCCCACATTCTATTCAATTTTATGGATCTTAAAGTCATTGGATTTAATGTTTTTAATATTGTTTTCTTGCTTATAATTTAAGGGTAATTTTCCAATTCCAATAAAAAACATGAAAGAGGGTGATGGAGGTTGCTAGGTGTTGTGTTTTAACTCACAAAAACATAACATTTTCACATTAATGTTAACATTTTTAGGCCCTTTGACTAATTTAAACTTTAAATATAGACATAACTGCCTCAATGCATTGGAAAATCCAAATCACTAACATGGTAAAATAACACAAAAATATTTATAACCTCAACAACATTCAATTATTTATTCACAAACCATGCAAATATTACATTTCTTGATATACATGGAATATATCACCTTTTTCCATATACTTGTCACCCATACAAGAGAACCCAATCTTTGCAGGTTAGGGGAAAAAAGTACATTAACTGGTTCTTCTTTAATGGAATAACCATCCCTTGAGCGCCCCCACAAAAATGACAACAAACACGCATTCCCATAACGACGACTTATCTTGCTATTGCTCAATGACTTCTGGTTTAATAGATGATGATCTATGTCATCATTCATAACTCCACACAGTAGTTGAGTGGACATTCTTTGTATATATGCATGGTATTTTATGTTAAAAGATTTAAATTTATAACTCTAGTGTTTGGCTTCCTTGTAAATCAGTTTGAGATTGTCCTTTCAAACTTGATATATGCCTTTCATCCGGTTGCAATTTAACTCTGGATTTTTTAGTATGGAGATATCATTGACACCAATATTTGTTTCCTCTTTCAGCCCTTCGACAAGGGCAATGTAGTATGCCTCGTTTTTTATAGTCTTTCCCTACACTTATTTCTTTCTATGAAACACATGTTTGGTTGCACTATTGTAAAGAACAAATTGAACGAATGCTCATGCTAAATTAGGATAATAGGAGACCTCAATGCACATTATCCACTTTTGAACCATTTAAATGGTTACAATAGCTGAAAAATAAGATAACAATAACATGATATTAGAATTAGGCATTTAAATTTTAACATTAAACAACCTGTAGTGCCAATAATAAATGAGGATACAGAAGAGAAAAACATACAATAAAATTACTAGTAATTGAGAAGTGGCACTAAGGCTAGGGTAATAACATAAGAAAAGTTGTAATGGTAATTGATCGTGCATAAAAGAACTCAGACACAATCCAAAAAATGTAAGTTATATGATATATGCAACTATTTTGGTTCAATGGATGTTATGTAAAGTAGGGAAATAGATATTTTTCCTTTTCCAAACAATGAAAGAAACCTTACACTTTCTCAATTGTCACTCAAGCATCCAAGTATTATAAACTTCATCTAAATTGAAGGACACATCCAAACTAACATCAATAATGAACAAAAAATGCAAGAGCACTTGAAAGTGCAAAAGTAAGCTACGATAAAAAGAATGTATGATCTAACAAGCCCTTGTGATGAAAACACAAACCCCTGCCTCCCCCCCCACCACCCCCCCTGCCCCCACACATTTTCATAATAATGATGGGGACCCTTGGATCTAATGCTAGTAATATTACTATTGGATGACTTATTATCATCTTCTTTCAATCGCTTTGGTGAATTTAATTTATCACCAGAGTCCTATCAACACTTATTTCATCTCATTTGATTGTTTGGTTTGCAAATGACGCCTAAACAAAGATTGAGCACTTTCATCACTTGGCCTAATAAATTTTATAAAATGTACATTAGTTTTATTATTTATTTGTAGCTATTATTTTTGTTTTAAATTTTAATTAATTAAATAGCCCCGAGACGAAGAACTATATAGAAAATGGCTTTTGAAGCGGTCAAAGCCTTTTATTATTATAAAGTGGCTAGCAGTTATATAATACATAACAAAAGCGGTTGTAGTATATCGGAACCTAGGGACTATTGATATCAAAGGGTTCCTTTCAAAATCCTCAATATCATAAGTCTTGGGCTCATAATACAAGTGGTTGTAATTGGTTATCGGAGGGAGTACCCACCTCCACATGGGTCTTACCTTCCTTAACACCTTCCGCTTACCCATATTGGAACATTACCCATATCGGGATTTATTTAAAAAAATATCTAATATCCCTTGCCTCCCAAACCTCATATATAAATATAAATCTTTGACTTCCGATATGACTTACTGCCATGTCACTACTCACCTCAGAATTTTTGCAACCGATCTCCGATACATGCTCCTCTCTAATATCCCAATGGTATTTCACTCTGATATCCTATCTACCCAGCCTCTGATAGCCACGTCACCTTGACGCTTTGCCGTCTGACCTCTGATCTCCCCAACCTACAATATAATGGATCTGATATATCTTTATAAGGAATTTGAATACGATTTCACGTTTGGTCCATATCATAGCTTCCCAAACATCGTAACATTATAAAAACTTCGATGGATAGTCTTTTAATACCACTAATCTCTTGTCATTTGTCACTCCTGCCCCGGTTCAGATCACCTATCATGATCAATTACCATTACAACTCTGCATGAATCCTTATCATAAACCACTAAAAGATGAGAGGAAATATTATGAGCTTCAACTTGGGAGGAATGGGATGCTTGGCTTCAAATTTTATGTCTCTTACATATTATTTCAATTGGCCTCCTTGTTTCTATTATCATGATTGAGTTATTTTTCCTTCGACCTCTGATCTGCCCAACCTCCGATATAATGTGTTAGATATATTTTTAAAAGGAATTTGAATACGACTTTGGGTCTCGTCCATATCGGAGCTTCCCAAACATCATAACATTATAAAAAATTTGATGAATAGTCCTCTGATACCACTCATGGATAGTTTTCTGATAATAATGATGTGAATAAGTAGGGAAAGCAAATTGAAAAATAAGGGCAAATATTTTGAAATTTACTTCTCACTTTGGCTTTAAATTAGAGTTCAGACAACATGAATATGTTGGGTAGGTTGATGCAGACTATTGAATGTATGGAAGAGTGAGAAAAGAGGACAAGGATGTGGATGTAATAATCACTTACACAAAGTTCACACAAAAAAGGTAGGTTGATGCAGAACATTGAGTGTGTCAAAGAGTCGGAAAAAGGGGACGAGGATGTAGAGGTAAGAATAGGGAAATAATATAGAGATTACCAATCTTTGGAAGGTTTTGGGTGGATTAAGAAATAAACAAACTTACTTAACTTTCATGGTTAAAGGAATTGTGAGGAGCACCTATTGACATTATAGAAGGGAGGAATAAAGAATGAAGCAAGGAATGGATCTATCCATATGGTGAAATGAAATGAACCCCTGCAAGCTGAAAGAGGAGGAATTCAGAAAGGGGGCAACGACGATAAGCATTAATATAAGGGCATGATAAAACAATGCTTAAAACTTATCGAGCACACATGTGAGGCCTAACATCTACATTTCAGTCTCACAGATGAGTCTCGAACTAAATGATACTATTTAAGGGTTTGAAGTTTCTTTATTTAAGGAAATGGAACCATTTTCAAAAATTTATGTAGAATGAGGAGAATGAGATCTTATTCTTGAGGTGAGTTAACACTAGGAAATGGAAAGGTAAAAGCAAGGATAACAAGGATAGCAAGGTAAGATCAGGGTAAGACACACAAGGATGACAAGGTAAGAGCAATGGTTGAGACAAGGATGGGGATTTGGAGAAAAGGTTTCACACTTCTATGTAACTCGCAATTAAGAAGAAGCCCAAGCTGGGCGTTGATGTTGTCAAATATTGTTAAGCAAGAAATATATGAACAAGGGTCTGCAACTAGTCAACTAAGCGCAAGTAAAGTCTATAAAACTCTACTTTCCATGGTGGTTCCTAGTTTGCTGTATGTATAGGGTGACCTTGAATTTGAGCAGTTTTGTAAATGTCTAAGTCCTTATTTGGGTGAGGTGGAGTGAAATGGAGCTAGGAAAATAAAGGGAATTAACCATATAATTATCACATCGAACCCAAATAACTTGAAAAACTATTGATTCTATAACTAAGGATGAAACTAGTCAACCAAGCACAAGCAAAAATCTTGATTATGGAGGTGTTGTGCTGTACAAAAACCCCCCATTTCATAAAATTTTATCTTTAACCATAATATGAAATGGGTCCCTTTTTAGATTTATGAATAAAATTGGTATCAACTCATCCTTCATCAAAAGGTCTGAAAGAAACAATACATTATAAACCTTTTGAATAAATATAAATCGGTCTTATAAAATAAATAAATAATCCTTTATTATTGTGATAAAGCGATCGCAATATCACATATCGCAACAATAAGGGATGCATAACGAAAAGACCCATTGGTTTACCCCAATCCGAAAAGTGAATAACTATCGGATATCGGGAAAGGCAAGCAAGTGTAACAAAAGGCCCTCTCACTTTTCTCCGATGCGATATCGCTATCGGCAATTGGGGAGTGTAGCGCACACACGTTAAAGGCACCTTTATAAAACTCCCGATGCGATAAGGTGTATCTCCATCGGGGATTGAGGATTTTGCAATAACACAAATATTATTACCCAAGCATTTCTCCGATTCTGATTGCGATAAAGCTAAGCGTGAATTTCAAAAAAAAGATTGAAAAGGCTTGGGTATATTATGTTAGATTATTATTAAAAGCCTTCCCATTCCCGATAGAGATTCACTTGTGATTATCCGCCAAAAATCAAAGCCACGCTTGAATGAATCATTCAACGAATAAACGATATGATGGGCATTTAAATGATTGACGGGTTAAAGTGGCCAATAAATGGAGCAGTTATGCAGAGATCTCCCCTGAGATTGTATCTGCGGCATTTTTATTTTAATCCTTCATTATTCGTTAATTGATATAACTCTTTGATATTTGGCTCGCACCACCTATTCTCTGTATTACGTTCATTTTATCTCCTGCGCAGAGCTCCGCCGAAGCAACAAATTCAAGCCAAATGGGGAAGAAATCCAAGAGATTTGCAGTAGCTTCAGCTCCCATAGTAACAGGACAATCTACCGCTGATCCAGGACCAAGCAGGAAAGGATTGATTTCAGACACTACCTGTCTTGGCCTCGGCAACACTAGCTAGCAAAGCATCTATAATCTAATTGAAGATGAAGATCCTGAAACGCTATCGGTGCAAGCTATTGCAGATTCAACCAGAAAGTCAGAGGCTACCCTAAAGGATTTAGCCGACTCCTATCTACACCAAATAGCAGCTCGAGAGAAAATTCCCGTATACAGATGTAGTGCGGTGGGCAGTAGAGGAAATCCTTGTTACGAATAGAACATTATGCATAGTCGACGGGAGAGTCTTCGGCTCGTTTCAACCTGATGATTTGAGAAAAATGTACCACTTGCCTGAACGACAAAAGAAATACAACAAAGAATTTCTGGAGAAGTTCAGGAGTGAGAATGAAACTGAATTAGCACCTATTCGGGAATGGAGACAGAACCCCGCAAGGCATAAGCATGAATATTCAGGTAAGTACTTTGTCGATTCATTATGTTCTCCTTACTGTTACGCCAGGGCGATGATGTGTAGGATTTGGGGATTACATGATTCCGCAAAATTCTCAATTGAAATGGTTCCTTTAATGGAAGCGGCAATCAATAGTGAGATAATGGATTGGGGAAATATATTATTTGATAAGTTAGCCACTGCTATTCTTGAGTTTAGAAATAAAACTCGCGTCACCGATAGGTCTATTCTTCCGTTTTATTTTAGTGCCTATATTTTAGATACTCTTTGTTTCAACTCTGAATTTCCTGTGCTGGGGTGGAGATGGACTCCACAAGACCCCATGCCGATTCACATTTATCACCAGAAGCTGTGGAAAGCACATTATAAGGACCACCTGTATCAAGTTTGTAATGGCTTTATGTTGCCCATTTACCGTGCCATTTTTGACAAGCCTGCTCCGAAGATTTCTTCACAAGCATAGATTGACCTAACCGCTCTAGGAAACAGGTTCAGAGAAGATAAATTCACATATATAAGAGTTTTTGGTAGCCTTGCCAGGCCTCATGTCCTTCCTTTATACATACCCGAAAAGCTATTGGCTAGAGAATTAGCCTATCAGATTACGTCCGCAGGAGCAACCAAGACTCTGAGGACTTCAAAAAAACAGGTTTGGCCTCCTTTTCCTCTAAGATGTGGTGTTTATACTCTGCATGACTATAAGCATGCAGAGAAGGAAGCAGACAAGATAAATATGCTAAATCTCACCACCATTCCTAATAGGCGATTTTACCCAAGGAAAGTCGTCTATAATGTGCTTGAACAGGCCAAACTCACAAAGTTTGATCATAAGGAAGACGATTTTGATGACTTATTTTCTTCGGCAGAGTCATTATTTCAGGTCCAAGCACTGGCTAAAATGAGATATAACGACTAAGGGTTAGTAGAATTCAATAAACTCAGAGAGCAGAGGTTGCAAACTCTGCCTCTAGATTTACTAGCTACTGCCCTGACGACACAATCAAGCGAGCCTGAACAACGACTCATCGACAAACCTCCTGCTCCATCAAATATTCTCGAGACAGATAAAGAGAAAGAGTAGGAGGAAGTATAGAAAAAGGAACAGGAGGAAGAACAGAAAAAGGAGCAAGATAAGGGCAACGAGAATTTCAATGTGGATACCCAGATTGATCCGAAATTACTCCAAGAATGGCAACAATTTGACTCCATCATAAGCAATCTGGAAGGTCCAAAATGTGCCAAAACACCCAAAGCAACAGATACACAGGATACAACGTCAAGAAAGGTTCCGAATGAAGGAACCAGCGGCCTACCCCCTAATACAGACTTAGAAATAAGTCCAAAGGATCCCTCGGATCAAATCATTTTGCAGGTGGAGGATATACCTCCATTAGATGTCTTTTACACTCCAAAACACAGGGTTGTAGTGAAGCGACAACGGAAAAGGAGAAGGCTTGATCAACCTTCCCTGTTTCCATAAGAAACGGAGACAACCAACGTAGTTTGGAAAGAGGAGTTTGATCCTTCCGATGACCTAACAAAGCTTTCCCAGTATGCTGGAGCCTATTCGGCGGCCACCATGGACAAGGCATCGGAAGTGAGTAATATACTAAAAGAAAAAGACCGGGCAATTATTTTGTTGCAAATGCAGCTGTCGGAAGCACAACAAAAAGTTGAGCAGTTGGAACAGTAATTGTCAACACAACAACAATTAAATAATCAACTAAATAAGCAGTTACTTGAAGAAAAACAGAGAGTAGACTCAAGCACGATTCAAAAGCAGAAAGAATTATCAGAAGCATTGGCAAAGTTGAAGACGATGAATGAACTAATGGCGAAAATGAAAGATGATCAAATTGCTCAGCTATCACTTCAAATAGAGAAGTTCAAGAGTCTTCCACAACCTGCCGATTTCAGAACATAAGCGCTATAGATTAATAAGGCATTGGTGACACAGATAAGATTGTTGTGTCATAATATTTCTCAGGTTGGGCCCCTTTGTGATATAACAACATCGATAATCGATAAATCAGTTGATGCTAGACATGATTTAGAGCAGGCCGACGAGACCTTGACAAATTTTCTTTCTTGGCAAGACACCAATGAGGGACAGGCAGCAAATTTGCCCAAAATTCTAGGATCACATAAGGAAATCCTATTCTTAGAATGGCAGTCTCAGTTGATGAAGGCAGAGAGAGAAGTTTCTAGATGTAGATTATCCACAAGTAACTTGATTGAATTAATCAATAACACTCTCTATTTGTCTAATATGATTTCACAATGTACCCCAGGTAAATTGCTATCAGCTAAGACATTGGAGCAAGCATGTAATCAGGAGCTGGAAAAGAATGGAAGGTTAATCGCAGGTATTCAAAGTTTAACTTGGGACACCTATTGGTTGTTCCTAGTAAAACCATACATCCAGAGAGCCGTCCTCAAGTGTCTAACAGATTTAATCGGTTGTATCATTCCCGAGATACACGATGCCACATACTCGGCTCAGCTCCATTATCGTCTCAGCTGCCCTCCAGAATTGGAACCGATGCTTGCAATCTGCCAACTCAGATCAAAGGGAGAACAACTGAAGTGATGAATCATGCTGCCGACTACCAACAAACTTGCTGTGGAGAATATATTCAAGATCTAGTTGTACCAATTAAATAGCATTTTATTTTTGTATTTAGTTAGTTTAATTAAGTATTTATAGACCCTTTCATGCATTTAGAAAGGGTCCTTAGTTTTTGCATAAGACTCAAACTTGGAAGTTGCACTATTGTACTTCTGATATATTCTTTTTATAAAGACTGGGCCATTATTCCAAATTTTAACGAAGAAGCTTTTATATGAATGTGCACTATTGCCTTGATAAGAAAGTATCTCCGAGTTGAAAGAAGGAATTCGAATTGCGATTGACATTGGGAATGATTTATAGCACATATGGTACTATTATCTATGATCTGAATTCATTCTTTTATGTGAATTGTTATTTGATTACTTTTGCTACTATTGAATATATGTATGTGTTTTCAACAACATTCTTTATATTTTTCACTATTGGATGTTTAAAGGATGTTATTCTTTTAGTCATACATGTATCAGTAATATATAAAAGATAATTGTAACAATGTTTTATTAATTACTTTGTTCAACTATTTGAACAAGGCAATTATTATATGAATGAATGCCTTTGTTTATCAAATAGAGTCATCTATATGCTTATTTGTGAATAGAGATTATCAAACGTTGCATTTAGAAATAGAAATTTCCCGGGATAGAATAGTTATTCATAATTTTACTTTTTAGGTTAAATCATTCATCCATTACCATTAGATAAGAAAACCAATCACTCATCCATCCCCTTTTTATTCATCATTGGGAAACTGGTCCCATTATCTCCAGTCGGAGCCACCACACCAAATGGAAAAGGAGCTGCATTAAGGTCTGGACCGGCTGGTTTTCCCCGATGTTGTTGCAATGATTTTCGAGGCATCAACATTTTTGGCACTAGAAGGAGGGCCTAAACTATGAATGGCGAGGAAATCAAAATCTATTGACCATTATGAGAGTAAATCTCCCTCCACCTCACCTCGGACCTCCCGTTTGCATTCTAGAACACCAGTATCCAAACGAGAAGAAGAGGAATCAACTACCACTGCCCAATCCCATCATACTCCAGAACGATTAAATCCTGAGTCTCCTGAAGTTCAGTCTTTCATCCAGAAACTTCAAGGCTTTTCGATATCACCACAGAAATCTGAAGTATCTCAAGGCAGTGAGACTTCACAATTGAATCTACCTCACCCTCTCACCAGACTTCAAAGCGGAAAGCTCGGTATTGAACCTATTGAGTTGCCTTTACCGAAAAGGAAAAAGGTTAAAAAGAATACTGAAGGATCTGACAGTGAGACCTTTTCTTCATCGTCTTCCATTTCATCTTCTCCAGTGTGAAGTCAAACATCCACTCCCCCATTACATATTGTTGTTTAGCAGGGATCACCAACTTCAACATCACAACCTATTCAATCTTCAATAGCAACTCCTCCCCAAACACCTGGAATTTCATCGACAATTGTTATTAGTTCTAAGATGGCTCAGAATCCATGGAATAGTCCTGGTGCGGTCACTATGCCTGCACCATTACATCCATTACCTGATTATCCTGAGAAATGGTTACCAAAATTTAATCCAGATGCTAGAACATTAACCGAAGAACATATTAACAATTTCATGTTATCAGTTAATCTAAAAGGAGTAACAGAAGAAGATGTTGTCGTTAGGCTTTTCCCCTACACTTTACAAGGATCAGCTGGGTCTTGGTATTTTTCTCTAACCTCTGGATCCATTATCAGCTGGAACATCTTTCAAGAGAAGTTTCTCACTAGGTATGGCGATGATAGATCTTTAGCGACACTAATTAATGATCTTTCGAATCTAAGGATGGAATCTAGAGAACCTATCAAGGAGTTTAACTCCCGATTCAATAAACTCTTGAATAAGATTCCAACCGACTCCAAGCCAAGTGAGCAAATTAGAAGCGAGTGGTATATAACATCCCTACCTTCAAATATAGCCATTTTTGTAGATAGGGCTGCAAAACCAACTTTAGCCGAAAACATGAAAGAAGCGCTTGCTGTAGAGAAACACATTATTGCTTTAGAAAAGAAAGCTGCTCTCGAAGATAGGAAATCCAAAAAAGTTTATTTTAAAGATGATTCAAAGAAGAAAACCCCTAAAGATCCATATGATATGGAGGGTCTACAAAAGGTCCTCAAAACAATGTCAAATGAAATGATTGAAATCAAAAAACAAGTAGCAGAAACTTCAACAAAAAATCCATTTAGGAATTTTAAGAAACCTGAGTCAAAACAACCTAATGTTATATCTAATGTAGACTCAGATCCTGAAGAGGAAGAAGAAGATGAAACAATTTCACCATCCGATGAACCCGAAGAAGAGGAGGTTGTCGAATTCCATGGAATGTGGGACTTCATATTACCCAACTCTGACACAGAAAATGAACAAGAAGCTTTCCCCGTGACTACCAGGAGTAAAGGTACTCCTGAACCTGTTCAGTCAATTTCAAAGAAAAGGAGTGCAGGAACTACTACTACAAAGGAAAAGGTACCCACAAAGAAGTCGGCGACAACAACACCCCATAATCAACCATCATCCTCAAATATACCTTCAACATCTAAGACATTGGTAGTATCAGATTCAATGGATTACAATATTATTGATGATATGAAGAAGACAAAGGCAAACATTACTATGTTTGAACTTAGCAAACTCAAACATCAGCAGAAATTGCTTCTTAAGGAACTAAATGCAGTACCTTCTTCACCTCTTCCTAGTGCTGTGATCTCTAAAGCTGCAAATGATTCAGGTCAACCTCCTTCTGGTAGAATTGAAGCTACTGATACAATTTTAATCGGAGACAGATCAAATTCCCATACTCCCCCTTTCCTCTTGACCTATGAGATCTATAATCGAAATCTACACAACTGTTTGATTGACTCAGGGGCATCCTCTAATATAATGCCAGCTTCAATTTGTTCCAAAATGAACATTTAACCCCAAAATTCTGCAATTCATATTGTGCAGTTGGATAGAACCAAGGTCCAGGTTTTAGGGGAAATCAACTCTGTAACTATTAGGTTATCAGTTGATCCACGAGTGGTTCAGAGAATTGATATTTTAACTGCCGATATACCTGAATTTTATGGTTTAATCTTGAGTAGGGATTGGTCTGAGAAACTCCACGGTTATATTTCTACCGATTGGTCCCATATGTGGCTACCCTATAAATGAAATCCAAATCAATCAAAATTCATCAGGAGAAACATATGACCCATACTGTCACTGAATTTGAACAGAAGCATCAACCAATAGCATTTAATAATAATATTTTGGGGAATTACTATTCTAAATCATTCTTTGGCAATTACACTGCCCAACCATCTCCTTTCTCAGTGAATAATTTCACATCCCAAATCGAAATTTTTTCACAAACCGATAGATCAAGATGTGTCAATATTGCTGAGAAAACTATAAATAAAATTGTTGATAATTATTTATTTTGGTCACTATACTTTGATGGGTCTAAATCCAGTGAAGGTGCAGGAGCAGGGTGTATTTTAGTTAGCCCTGAAGGAGAAAAAACTATGTTGTCATGTAGGTTGGAATTTGAATGCACAAATAATACAACTGAGTATGAGGCCTTAGTTCAAGGACTATATAAAGCTATTGGCTTAAAGTTCAAATTTGAAAGTGTTTGGTGATTTCGAATTGTCATAAAACAACGTTAGAAAATTACAATATCACTTGTCTTCTAGTCACCTCAAGCCTATCAGTCTTTGGTCCAGGAACTTATATCTCAATTTTTAGCATTCAATATTTCTCCTATCCCTAGATCCCAGAATACAGCAGCAGACTTGCTATCTAATGTTGCTTCTAAACTCCTACCTTCCGAAGATTACAGCGCAAACAGATGTTAGGATATTCCGACACATAGGAATAGTCAAGTATAACTTGGTCTAGTATAGAGTTAGGTAAAGTGTGTTTCTTTACTATGTACATTTGTAACTCACAATCCGACGATCACGATATGTAGTAATCCGACGGTTCATTCTCTCCTCGATATTACCGACACTTGATCTGTGGCTTAACGCCCGATTGGTCCATGAATTCTATTTAAAGCACATGGAGGGTCATTTGTAGGTTAACCGTTCACGAGAGAAGCTTATGTAAATTTTCATTCTTTTATTAATAAATTGCCTGAA
>APFE031541728.1:103830-131897 GCA_000404065.3 Pinus taeda | reverse complement strand
CTTGACGCCGGTTCTCCTAGCTCAGAGCTCAAGGATATCATCTGAGAGCAAAGGACCGAGAATGAGTCGCTGCACACAAAGTTGCTAATGGAAAAATGGATTATTAATTATTTAGAGCAGCGAAACAAACAGTTGGAGGATGAGCACAAGCTTTATGAGTTGCAGAAGATTTGTGAAGACCGGGAATTGGCTCGCAAGAGACCCGGTGACTTGAGACCCATAGATCGAGAATCTATGCTTATTTGGGACAATGCTCATTTGAAAAGGCTGTTGGCTAAGGCCAATCAAAATAAAAAGTTGCTAAGGAACATGAAAAATCATTATTGGGCGCGAATGCACGTGTGCAAAGCGAGGATGAAGGTGCTTAGAGGGCGGTTGGCTAAGGCACTAAAACGGAGAAAGAGGCCCGATCCACTCCATATCTTGGCTGAGGCTTCACTCAAGGATCAAGGCACTAAATAGCCTAGCCACAACATAAATCCCAAGAAATTTTGAGCATTTTGGGTAATTTTGGAATTTTTTGGAAATTTACAGGTTTTGGCTTCTCAACGGGTCTCACCCACGGTGAGACCCTTTGTCATCGTAGCTCCGTTTTGCAAAAACTCAGCATTTTTGGATTTGTCATGTAAAGTTACATATGCCTATGGATGGATTTGAAGTTTTTATGGAGTTCTGGGCCTCCAAAAGGTCAAAATACATGAAAATTTTGACTTTCTGCCCCTTTTCTGAGTTGCAGAAGCAGTCTTGGGAGAATTGAGTTTTGACTGGGAAAATGACCTCCAAATTCAAAAATTCTGGTTGGGTTGGAAATTAGACTCGCAGACCTTTCCAACGAGCTATCCTGCACCCAATTCTGATACCAGGAAGGCCTCCAAACAGAGCTCCAAAGTGCGCAACCCGTTGAGAAAAGGGGCGCGACCCGTTGAGGAAATGTTGCCAGATTTGACCAGTTCAGCCCAGAAATTCCAGTTTTGACCTTTTTCGACTTTCTGAGGTTAATGATGATCTTAATGGATGTAATTGTGACACTTTTTGGATACTTTTACTCTTTTTTAACTCTTCTAGAAGAATTTCTCATGTAAAGGGTAAAATTTGAATGTATGAACTGATTTCCAAGTTTATAGAGGCAAGTTGTTTTGACTGCCTATTCTGTAGTGCTAAGTTTAGAAGTGGTTGAAACAGCTCCTAGGATAGTGAGCTCGACCCCTAGAGGCAAGCAAAGGTGTTAGCTTTCCTATATTATGTATTTTCTTAGTCATTTTCCGGGGTTGGAAGGTTGGACTCTTGAGAGAGCAGTAGCTCATTGTATTATCTCTTATATCTCTGCAATTTTTGGCAAGGAAGACCAGGGTTTTGCAGTCATCTTTGGGATTCTTGTGGACTCATGTGTTGATTGTGTGTTTCTTCAGTCATTGTAAGCTTTGTTATGTGTTTCATTTTCCTTCTATACTTCTGCATATTAAACAAATGAAGTGATAAAGTAAGAATTCATGCTTGTCATGCTCTGCTTTTAAGTTTGTTTAATTTTGATGTTTTCCACTGTTTAAAGAGAATTCAAATTCATTGTTTGCTCTCTTTAGCCTTCTCTCTTTCATTCCTGACCATTCACTTCAGTCAAAGACATCAGCACGGCCTCCTACCTCGCCCCAAAGACTCCCCTGCAGAAACTGTGTCCCATCCCCGCAGCCAAATTTTCCCTCTCCTCAACTTGCCACCAAAAACCCAAAAATCCCAAAATCAAATTCTTTTATTAGTTTACTAGCCTAATATCAGTGTTACTTTGTTGGTCATCTCCCTAATTGAAAATTTTCCAAGAGAGACCGGAGAGAGCCTTCTCATGCCCCGTAGGGTTAGCTACGAGGCTGAATGGTTTGATGTAGCTTTGAGATTTGCCTTTCTCATCCTGAGGTGAAATGTCAAACGCTAACAGCGTCAACCCCCACCCCTTCCCTATAATAGCCCACACACTTTTTCAATAGAAAGAGCATAAGGTGGTAGGGATATTAATGGTGGAGATAGGGTTGGAATTTGGATTTCTCTTTAATTTTTGGATAACAACAATTTTTGCATTTTAGGTTTTTAGTTTTTGGTCGAGGAAAGTTATGTTTAAAATTTGAGGCTTTGGCCTTTAGCCAGTGATATTTTGATAAAAAATTAACTCTTCACCAATAAATATTTTTTTAATCCAAGAAATAGACATGGTAATGATAACCCATACTTGCCTCTCATTTTGGCTAACTTTTAACCAATATTGGAATAAAGGAACTATTAATTTTCTATTAAAAGAGAAGGAGGAAAAATACTAAGAAAAAAAGATAGTGAATATATGTGTGTAGTCTTATTTTATGCCTATAATTGTTTGGTTCAAACCATTCAAGTATGTTTTAGTACCAGTCTAGATCCATGTTAACCCCGGATCTATCAAGTGCCGAGAGGGATCAAATCTCTCAAGGTGCAAACCTTTTCTCAAGTTTTGCACTAAAAAAGAGGTTTGCACCTCGAGATATTTGATCCTTCTCGACACTTGATAGATCTGGGGTTAAGATGGATCTAGGTTGCTTTTAGTCGTGTGCAGTCATACAAAATTTGTTGAACATCTAATTATTTTGATCATTTTAAATATGCTAACGTCTAAGATTAATTTGGTCAATTTAATTTTAAATTTGCTTAGTTACCTTAGTATGTTGAGATGAGAGAGACTGTTAGAAACTTGAATGATGAAATAAAAAAATTGAGTTGAAAGTGACAATGTAACAATGTTGAATGATAGAAAATGTAAACAATGAGAATATAGCCAATTACAAACAATCTTCATTGCGCTCAATCTGAAACTATTTTCTTCTACTGTTTTTATTGTCAAACCTATTAGTTTTTCCATTTTCTCATATCAATCATATGAAAAGGGCAATTAAAATCATAGACCATGGACAATGTAACAATGTTGAATGATAGAAAATGTGAACAATAATAATATAGTCAATTACAAACAATCTTCATTATGATCAATCTAAAACTATTTTTTCTACTGTTTTTATTGTCAAACCTATTAGTTTTTCCATTTTCTCATATCGATCATATGAAAAGGGCAATTAAAATCATAGACCATTGACAATGTAACAATGTTGAATGATAGAAAATGTGAACAATAAGAATATAGTCAATTACAAACAATCTTCATTGTGATCAATCTAAAACTATTTTCTTCTATTGTTTTTATTGTCACACCTATTAGTTTTTCCATTTTTTCATATCAATCGTATGAAAAGGGCAATTGAAGTCATAGACCATTCAAATATTTAACTCAAGTTATTGTAGTAAACATCATACATTGTCTCTGTTTCTCTTCAAAATTAATATTAGTTTTCTCCAAAATCAATCATTGTGACTTATGGAGTGTGTGACTTATGGAGTGTTAAACCCCAAATGATTTTCAATGGTATTTATTTTCTATTACCATGTTTGAAAGCAAAGTGATTAACAATGTTGAATGATGGAAAATGGGATCAATAAGAATAAGAATGCAACCAATTACAAATAGTTTACAGTCTTAGGAAGCAAACACTTTGGGTAAGTGAACATTTTATTTAGGATGAAAATTCAAGTATTGTATTTATGGTTGAATTACTGTAACACATAAGTCTATGCACGTCATGAATAATTTTTATGTGCTTACATTAAGAGAGAGTGCATGTTTTGGGGGTGAGAAGGAGAGACAAGGGGAGATAGAGATATAAATGGAGGGGGGGAGAGAGGGAAGAAGAGAGAGGCAATGACAGGAAGGGAGGAAGAGACATAGATATGGAGAGAGAAGTGTTAGAGGGAGAGAGAAGGGGAAGAGAGAGAGAGAGAGGGAGGGGAAAAGGGAGGGAGAGAGAGGGAGGGGAAAAGGGAGGGAGAGAGATAAATAGATATATATGGAGAGATAGTGTGTATGTTTGGGGGGTGAGATAAAGAGATAAAGAAGGAGAGACAATGGGAGATAGAGATATAGATGGAGGGGGCAGAAATGTGCTTACACTGAAATCAATGTACACTATTAATTTAATTACTTTGAAATTAATGTACATCATACATCTAGTTGCATCAAATCAGAAATCAACATCTACAATGAAATCAATGCATCTCGTGAAAAAATAAAATAGGATTAGAAATAGACATCTACACTAAAATCAATGCATCTAGTGCAATCAATCAAAGAGGATTAGAAGTCAATATCTACACTAAAACCAATGCATCCAGTGCAAGTAATCAAATAGGAGTATAAATTAACATCTACACTAAAATCAATGCATCTAGTGTAAGGTATTAAATAGGATTAAAAATTGACATCTACATTTAAATAAATGCATCTAGTGCAAGCGATTAAATAGGATTAGAAATAAATATTTACATTGAAATGAATGCATCCAGTGCAAGCAATCAAATAGGTGTAGAAATCAACATTTGCACTAAAATCAATACTTCTAGTGTAAGGTATTAAATAGGGTTAGAAATTGACATCTACACTGACATCAATGCATATGTTGCAAGTGATCAAATATGATTGGAAATCAATATCTATACTGAAACCAATGCATTCAGTGCAAGCAATCAAATAGGAGTAGAAATCAACATCTACACTGAAATCAATACATATAGTGTAAGGTATTAAATAGGATTAGAAATCGACATCTACACTAAAATCAATGCATCTAGTGCAAGTGATCAAATAGGATTAGAAATCAACAACTACTCTAAAATCAATACATCTATTTTAGTGAAAAACCAAAATATTCATGACTTTCTAGATCTAGCTCCTATGTCTGTATTTTGTTAAAAATAGCAACAAGAAATCCTAATTTAATTTGTCCTTGAATTAAATTAGGAATTAAATCAAAATTATATTCTCATAGCAACTTGTAATGGTTAACTAAGTTAATTTGACATAGTTGGATCAGTAAATTCAAGTTGGAAGTCTATCTAGAGTCATGTATAGTGATTCCTAAATTTTAGGGGTCCAGGTTGAGTTCTTTTGAGTTGTAATTAATCAACTATGTCTAATTGAGTTAAATTCAATTAAACTAGTTCAAACAGGTGGAGGAACTAGTAGGAGGTCTAGAAGTGGGGAGAAAATTTAGTGCAACTTCACTTCTCCACTAGTTAACTGAAGATTCACTCATAAATAACTCATGCATTTTAGTTAATAGGAAACCTAGTTGATATTAGAGTTCATGGACAATATACTATTAGTTGTATAATTTCCGAGTTGTATAGATGGTGCATGCAATTAGTAGAAGGCCAATGATGGATTGCGCAGTTATGAATGAGGAATTTCCCAATTAAATATGGGCTAATTATCTCAGGATTTGTGCAAGGAAGTAGGGGATTGGTAGGCAACAAAATTCGCTAAGTTTTGCCTCGATATGGTTTGTGAAGAAAAGAGATAGATTATACTTGTGCAAGAATTGTTTGGGTTGAACAACCATTATATTTTCTTCTCATATCTTCTGGTTAATGAAATATAGATAGTCAGGGCTTTGATCTGTTTCTTTCCCCATAAAAATATTGTGATATGTGTGATTGAAATTCTTCCTTTTCTGCTTAGTGTTTTCATCGATCAAATTTTGTTTCCGCTAATGAGTAGAGTATATTCTTGTCTTTTGTTTTAGGATATCACATAAGTTGTTGAATCTACAAGTAAAAATATACATGGTATCAGAATTGAAGACATTATAGAAGAGGAGAATACAAGTTTTTGTGCAGGTGAAATCGAATTCGCAGTTCATACTTCAGAGTCATCCGGATGTCATTCTACGGTTGAGACTTGAGTATGCCCTAGAGTGTAGCTCAAATTACATAGCTTGGAAGAACATGATGGAGGCAGTGTTGGAAGACAACGAACTGAAGGAATTAATAGATCATTATATTCTGAAGCCTCCAACATTTGATGCTAAAGATCTGAATGAATGAAGAAAGTGTGTGGCAAAGGTGAGAAGGATTATCCTGGAAGGAGTTCAAGATTATATTTTCTTGAATTTACACTACAAGGAAACTCCATTTGTAATGTGGAAGGAATTGAAAAACCTGTTTCAAAATAGTAGTGGTCACAAGAATCTGGCACTGAAGGATAAACTCAGAAAGATCAAGATGGAGAAGGGCGACTCAATTTCGAACTACTTGACCAAGTTCAACCAATGTTTGGATGAGCTTGGAAGTGTCAGGATTATTGTTGTTGAAGACAATCTAGTGAGCCTAGCACTTCTAAGACTTCCCAAGAGATAGCACAGTTACCAGGACTGAGTTAATGGGGGGGAGAAACTACTAGAGTGGGAGTGATTTTGGTCTGACTTGGTATAAGAAGAGATTCGGTGAAACACCAGAGACAGACCCTCATCAATGCATGATGATGAGGAGAATTGTGCCTTAGATGGTAAGGAAAAGGAAGGGAAGGGGAATTCATCCCATTCCAAATTAGATTCTTATTAGGGAAACAAGAAGAAGGACATGTCAAAAATCAAGTGTTTTCACTATCAAGAGCTGGGACACTTTGCCACAAATTGTCCACACAAGAAGGTCGGTAAGAAGCTCTCAGGAGGAACAGAAGGTGAATCTCTTACTTCAAAATTCAAAATGGATTTTACCCTCATCACTTCTATGGTGTCATCAGTGATGGGTAGTGAGTGGTACCTGGACAATGGAGTTTCATTCCATATGATCGGTAACAAAGAGCTCTTCAGTAACTTGGAGGAGTAGGATATCTAGATGCATATCAATATGGGTGATGATGGGGGTTATAGCAAAACCAACATTGGTACAGTTACCTTCCATAGGGAGTCTGGTTCTCCCCTCACCTTGCGAGATGTTATGTATGTTCAAGGTTTGAAGAAGAACTTGGTTTCTGTTTCCACGTTGGAGGATAGAGGCTATGATGTGATATTTAGTAATGGAAAGATGTTCCTTCATCACATAGCCATAAGATAGGTAAAGTGGATAGGGATTCAAGTGAATAGCCTCTACAAATTAGAGGTAGAAGACTGCACTACCTTGAGCACTAAAGCAAAGAAGGTATATAGCCGAGACATAAGTCAGTGATGGCACAAGATATTGGGTCACTTGCATCATGGTGCTTTGAAGATATTGCAACAAAATTATACAGGGCTTCCCAAGGGTACACTAAAGCAAAGAAACACATGCAAATGGTGTACATTTGGGAAGTACTCCAAATATTCCTTTCATGGTGAAGACAATTGAGCATAGGCGATCCTTGATTGATTTCACTCAGATGTGTGTGGACCGTTCTCGACAAAATCCACGACCAAGTACATGTATTATGTTATATTTGTTGATGAATTTTATCATAAGTGTTGGATTTTCTTCATGCAGAAGAAAGATCATACATTCACAAAGTTCTATGAATTTAAAGCACTTGTCGAGAAAGATATTGGCAGGAAAGTTAAATCTCTAAGAATTGATAATGATGGAGAGTATGTGGCGAATGTGTTCAAAAACTTTTGTGCATTAGAAGGCATTCGACGGGAGTTGATAGCACCTCATAACCCATAGCAGAATGGGGTGGATTAAAGGAAGAACATAAGTATTGTGGGAGCAGAATGGGCAATGTTGCAAGATCAGGGCCTACCATTACACTTGTGGGATGAAGCATGCGACAGAGCTATTTATTTGTAGAAGATAAGCCCTCATCGAATTCTCAGCATGAGTACACTAGAAGAGGCTTTTTCAGGAAAGAAACCAGATGTGGCACACTTCAGGATCTTTGGTTCATCAATCTACTACCATGTTACCAAAGCTGCATGGAAAAAGCTAGAGCCAACTGCTGAGTTGGGCATATTTGTGGGGTACACTGATACACCTCACAACTATCGGGTGTACCTGCCAACCAACATGATGAAAATGGTTCATAGAGATGTGAAGTTTGATGAAGAGAAGGCCATGAGACGTTCCCTTCAGAGGGAGCTTCAAATACATGCGGTTGAGGAGCTTTTAGCTCCAAAGGAGGAACCTCAGGATGATGTGGAGCAACCACATGCAGAGGAGCAGGGAGTGGAAACACCCACTCATGCAGTCTTCTAGAGATGGGATAAAGCATAGTAGAGAGGCTGATAGGTTATTGCATGATGCTAGAGAGAATGTGAGAGCACCCAAATTACAACGCATGTAGAGGAAGTCACGAGAGATGTATAATGACTTCATGGATATGATGAGCGGGAGTGTAGAGATTGAGTCATCCTATTTTGAGGAAGCGGTGCAACAACTAGTTTGGGATGATGCCATGGTTGAGGAGTGTGACTCCATTATCAGGAATAGTGTTTGGGAAGTGGTCCCAAGACTGATTAACAAGTCAGTGGTGAGTTACATATGGCTTTACAAGGTAAAGCAAGCAGATGATGGTAGTGTGGAGAAACACAAGGCCATGTTTATGGCCAAAGGATTCTCTCAGGTAGAGGAGATTGATTACAATGAGAATTTTTCTCCTATAGCAAGGTACTCATCAATCAGATCCATTCTAGCACTGTCAGCATAGATGTGCTCAAAGATACATCAGATGGATGTAAAGACAACATTCCTCAACATCATGATTGAGGAAAAGGTGTATATTGAGAAACCTAAAGTTTTTGAGACCTTCAACAGAGAGTCACATGTGTGCAGACTCAAGCAAGCATTGTATGGATTGAAATAAGCACCCCATGCTTGGTACACTAGGATTGATAGCTATTTCATCGGGTTGGGCTTCACCAAAAGTGAAGCAAATGCGAACCTTTACAATATTGTGGTTGAAGGTAAATTGTTGATTATTGTTTTATATGCTGAAGATTTGATTATGACAGCGGATGATAAGATGATCAAGTCTTGCAAAGAGGATCTTGCAAGAGAGTTCGAAATGAAGGACTTGGGGTTCATACACTAATTTCTGGGGATGGAATTTTGGCAAGGAGATGACGAACTATTTGTCTCTCAAGAAAAGTATGCGAACGAGATACTGAAGAAGTTCCACATGGAGAGAAATAAACCCATGGAGACTCCTCTAGCTGGTAACTAGAGGAAGGAGGATGCTACTTCCAGTGAAGTAGTGGAGGCTACTATTTATAGGCAACTTGTGGGTTCACTTATGTATTTGGTGAACACATGACCGGACATGTGTTATGCTAGGGTTAAAGCGACTAAACTGTATTGGAAGACAACCAAACTGACGCAGGCATAAACAATGGATTAATAAACCTCAACAATCACCTTGTGGTTCCCCTTTTCTCCAGAACTCTGCCTTTTCTCTTATAACTAGATTGCCTTTTGATTATGACCAAAACAATGCCTTTTGCCCTTTATGAACAAAATGTTTGCGATTCACAGGAGATCACAATCTAAATGAACTGACGGTCCAGATTAAATCGCATCATCGCAAGTCACAAATTGTCGATGTAATGCTCTCCCTTTTAAAAATTCCCAATGCGATTTATCGCGTCGATCGCTATCAGAAATTACTGCTTCCCCCGACTTAAGGCCTTGTCACTCCCACTCAATGCTCTGATGCGATATAGCGAAAGTTGCTAATCGCAACTCGTGAAGACTTGGGGTCTGCCTTTCACTTAAATAAACTTGTGATGTGTTATGTAATTGTTTACAGACCCGACAAAATTACAAAAGTCTCGTGTACAACATTTCAAATCCGGATTTCGGATCTGTTCGGCATTTTGCACTAATTCTTAGTGTGAATTGGATTTTCACCTGCAAGACCAAAACCATGTCAATTAACTCCGCCGAATCAGTATCCGTGATCCAACGGCTGGGATTAAATCGACAACGAACAATGAAGTTTATAGAAAAGGCCACGATTTCGATTAACTCTGTATTTTTTTATTACGAAGCATGAAAATAGTGGACTATCACTCTATTCTGAATACAAAGAAAATGAAAGCATAACAAGGAATTCCGCAGGCTTGATAAGTAATCATATGCACATCATCATTTATTCACAATAAAATAATTACAGAGTCTCGGCCTTGGCCCGATTACACAAATAACATACCTTTGTTTCAAAATACTATCCACACGTTACTCTTGCTCTCCATCCACCCTGTTCTCTCTTTTCATTACATTTTTTCCCTTCTTTTTATCAATTGAATATTGCTCTATTCTATGCCTAACAACTCAATCCCTATTTTTAATCAATCTAACAACAAATCTTTGATTCCTAGCTCTACCACGCACCTATGCTAACAACTTATCTTTGAACCTAAAATAAGACAATTTCTAACTATTACAATAATGAAATACAATTCATTTCTTGAGAGATCCAACCCTCTTAGTAAAACTGACTTTTGACCAATCAGGTCAATGGAATTCAACTTGTTTAGCCACAACATGTGAACAAACTTTCACATTGTTGGCTAAGTCCAGATGCTCCTGCATTAGACTCCCGGGGAAGAAAATAATCGTCCTTCAAACTTTCAGGACTTACTCCATACTTCTGCAATTCTGCTGTTTTCAACCAGCTAGCATCCTCCACTGGTTGTCCTTTCCATTTGACTAGATATTGGAAATAAATTTGTCCTCTGGTTCTTTTGGATACTCTTTTCTCCAAAATAACTTCCACTTCTTTCTTAGCTATCTTTGGCATTTATTCTTCCCAGTTCACAGTTTGAACTTCATCTCCTGTAGTTTCCTCCTGTAGCTCTATCTCTGCCTCTTTGTATATACAAATATGTAGCATTGAATATAGGCAATGCTCCAATCCCTTCTGGCAATTCAATTTCATATGCATTAGCTGAAAACTTTCTTACAATTCTACATGGTCCTATATTTTTCATTTTTAGTTTATTGTAAGTCGTAGCATGAAATTTCTTTTCTCAAATACACCATCACTAAATCTCCCACTTGGAATTCTTTCTCTCTTCTTTTCATATCTACCCTTTGTTTGTATTTGCCGCTTCTTTCTTGCAATCTGCCTTTGACATCTTCTTGTAGTCTGTGTATCTGCTCTACAAACTCTTTAGCTTTTGTGCTTTTTGTTTTCTGTTTAACCAAATTTCTGAGCTCATACACACCTCTTGGATTCATTCCAAAAATAATATGAAATGGACTCATTCCAATACTTCATTTTTGAGTATCATTATAATCAAATTTAGCCTAAGCTAATTCTAAATCCCACTGCTTAGGCTTTTGATACACTAAACTTCTCAATATGTTTCCCAAGCTCCTGTTTACTACTTCGGTCTATCCATATGTTTGAGGATGGTATGCTGATCTGACACTAAGGTTAGCTCCTAGTTTCTTCCAAAGAGTTCTCTAGAAATGCCCTGCAAACTTTGTATCTCGATCATACACCATACCTATAGGTAATCCATGTAATCGTACAATTTCTGAAAAAAAAAAAGATTAGCTATATGTGTTGCATCACTAGTTTTCTTACAAGTAATGAAATGTGCCATCTTGGAAAATCTATCTACTACAACATAAATGAAATCATTCCCTCTCTGGGTTTTTGGTAATCCCAAAACAAAATCCATGCTAACTGCATCCCACGGTCGGTCTGGTATTGGCAATGGATGATATAATCCTGTATTCTGGCTCCTTCCTTTAGCATGCTGACATATCCTGCACTTCTCAACAAATTTCTTAACATTAGTCTGCATTTTTGGCCAATAATAAAAATCATTCACCTAAGCAAAGGTTTTATCTTGTCCAAAGTGACAAGATAATCCTCCACTATGTTTCTCCTTTATTATGTTTTCCCTCATAGAACATTTGGGAATACATAACTTTTTGCTTTTAAACAATAAGCCTCCTTGAAAGAGATAATCTAACCACTGACTTTTGTTATGAAATATTGGATTCTAAACTGTTGCAGAGATATCTTTGAAATCTGCATCATCTTTGTACATTTCAATAATTTCCTCAAATCCTACAACAACCACTTTGAATTCTTGCACAATAAAACTTACCCTGCTCAATGCATCAATGACTTTATTTGAATTACCACTCTTGTGTTTTATCACAAAAGTAAAGCTTTGCAAAAATTCTACCCACTTGGCATGTTTCTGGTTCAACTTCGGCTGGTTAGTGATGAACTGTAAGGCATGATTGTCCGAATACAATATGAATTCCTTTGGCAGCAAATAATGTCTCCATTTCTTCAAGGCTTGTACAATAGCATAAAACTCTTTATCATCAGAAGAATATTTCTTCTTTGCTTCATTCAATTTCTCACTGAAATACGTTATTGCTCTTTGTTCTTGACTCAGAACTGCGGCAACTGCAACTCCACTAGCATCTGTTTCAACTTGAAATACTTTTTCAAAATCAGGCAAAGCTAAAATTGGTTCCTCTATGATTTTCCTCTTCAACAATTTAAAATTTCTGTCTGCTGCTTCTATCCACTTAAATGGCTGATTGATCTCCTTAATTGTTTCAAGAATTGGTGCATAAATTTGACTAAAACCTTTGATAAACTTTCTGTAAAAGTCTGCAAGACCATGGAAGCTCCTTACCTCAAATATTTTTTTGGGAATAAGCCAATTCCAAATTGCTTTGACTTTCTCTGGACCCATTTTCAATCCTTCTTTAGAAACTACAAATCCCAAGTAAATCAATTCTTCCTTCATGAAACTATATTGCTTCAGGATTATCAGTAGTTTCTGTTTCTGCAAAGTTCTTAGAACCAACTTAAGATGCTCTAGATGTTCTTCTTTACTTTTACTAAAAACTAGAATATCATCAAGATAAACAATAACAAACTTGCCCGCATATTCCTTCAAGACTTCGTTCATTAATGTGATGAACGTGCTAGGTGCATTAGTGAGTCCAAAAGGCATCACTAACCACTCATACAACCCACTGTTTGCTTTAAATGTAGTCTTCCATTCATCACCTTGTCGAATTCTTATTTGATGATATCCACTTCTCAAATCTATTTTAGTAAAATATTTTGATCCACTCAAACAATCCATTAAATCATCCATGCGTGGTAAAGGAAATCTATACCTGATAGCGATCTTGTTTATGGCTCTGGAATCTATGCACATACGCCATTCTCCTCCTTTCTATGGACTGAGTACTATTGGTACAACACATGGACTAAAACTTTCTCTGATTAGCCCCTTATCCATCAGCTCCTACACTTGTCTTCCAACTTCTGTGTTCTCTTGAGGAGTTAATCTGTATGCTGCTTTGTTTGCAAAATTGATCCTGGTATTAGATCAATATGATGACTAATACTCCTGATCGGTGGCAACACATTTGGCAACTCATCCACAATAATATCAGTGAAATCATCTAACAAATTTTAACCCCTCCAGGCAAATCATCCAAGTTTGTGGAAGTTAAAACTACCTTGGTCTTCCCACAATAGCAAAATGCAACTCCTCATTTTTCACTACCTCCTGTAGCAACTCTTTTCCACTCATCAGCATAACACTACTTCCAGGTGTTCCTTTTTCAGCGTCGTCCTTCAATGGTAGTAATGTATGTTTAGTTCCATCCTTCTCCAGAGTATAAGTTTTTCTCCTCCCATCATGAATATATTTTCGATCAAACTGCCATAGTCTTCCCATCAATACATGGCATACATCCATGGGCATTACATCACATAATATTACATCTTTATACGTACAAATTTTCATCGAAACCTTGCATTGTTCTGTCACAATAATCTGATGTCCTTTTTGTAACCATGATACTTTGTAAGGAGTAGGGTGTATTGTCTTTGCTAGTCCGAGCTTGTCCACCATCTTTGTAGAAACAAGGTTGTTAGTGATTTCACTGTCAATTATTACTTTACAATACTTACCTTTTGATTTTCAGGTAGTTCTAAATAAATTCTTCCTCTGCGTTGGTTCTTCAATCTCCTTCTCTGTCTTAAGCAATGCCCTTCTCAATAACAGGGATTCCCCTACTTCAGGGGATTCTTCCTTTTCCATAAGTCGAGGTGGTTCTGGCTTTGCCTCAACCACATTCACATTCCTCTTACTTGTTGGTTCATTATGAGGATAATCCCACGACATATGTCCCCATTCTCCACATGTAAAACACCGAATATCTCTTCCTCGACCTCTTCCTATGGGTGCAAATCTTCCTCTGTTAAATTTTCCCCTCTGTGGTGGTCTGTTACTGGAGCTGCTTTCTTCATGCTGATGCTATTGTCCCCTTGGTATGGTAGTTCCTCTAACTCTTACTGAGCTTCTTCCTCTATTCCTCTGATTCTATTTTCTCAACATCTTCTCTTCTGCCTTTCGTTGTAGCATTTTTTGGTTTTGATAAGATAGAATAAAATAGTCAAAAAATAAAAAATATTTTGAAAAAATGCTAAGTTAGGATATGGACATAACAATAGTGAATAAAATGTTTTTTGAAAAAATCTCGATGATGATGTCCATATCAAAGAAAATGTTAGGTTAGATGTCCTAAAAATAAAGACAAAAATAAAATGTTAGGTTAGAAAGAAAAGAAAACAAATAAACTCTGAAAGTGAGCAAGTCTAAATGCCACTGCTATTTTTCTGCAAAATAATGGTTGTGTGCAACTTGTCATAAATGCCACAACCCATGATAGTCAAATAGTTTAATCTTGACTGTTTCATGCTTTAAATTTGATGTTATAGTTAGAGAATAAAGATCTAGCCAAACTGTTTAATCTTGGCAGATCAGTAGTTAGGTAGAGAATAATAAGGTGCTCATCAGTTTAATCTGAGTCCTTGGATGTTATAAGGTTAGAATTAGATAGTTTGATTTTGTAAAATAAAAAGAAAGGAAAAGGGTTTGCTAGCTTAAATGCACCCATTAAGTGAAGAAAAAATGATAGGATAAGCAAAGGGTAAGTAAAAGAAATGTTGCAGAAGTTTGATTATTGATTGGACAAAATGTACATTTATCATGTTTCTATGTCCATGAGACAATTACACAAAACAAATGAAGGTCTACAAGATCAATTAATTAACTTCCCTCATCCCCATTCATCCCTATATTTATTGATTTTCCCTTTCCATCTTCATACATTTCATATTCATTCATTTTCCATAAAACTCCCTTTTCCTAAGGTTAAAATCCTTTTTGCCTAGGAAAAGTGAAAAACCCATGCTAAATCCCCTTTTACCCAAAAAACCCAGCAAAAGTTATTTAGCCTAAGTATTGATATATATATGTGAAGGCAAATAACTCATAAAAAAACATTATACTTAGTCTACTTTTCCATTTCCGCTCATATTCACATTAATACTAAATTAATTTATTAAACCCCTAAAAATTCCCCTTTCTTGTATATATTAACTTCTTTTATTAAAATACCTTGAAACCTTTAGTTTTATTATAAAACTATATATTTAATAAAATATCGCATTGACATATCACAAGCCTTTCAACATGCATCCACTCGCCCCGCATTGCGACATGCAATTGCGATGGGCCCGAACCCGACGCAATATATATCACAATCCATTGCCATATCACATCCGCCCCTCATCGCAAGTCCTGACTGAAGCAATAACCCTCCGCTGTTGCGATCTATGATTGCAATGGACCTGACGCAATATATTTCATATTTCATTCCCATTTCGCATCTACCTCCATTGCAAGTCCCGGCTAAGCAATAACCCTATGTCGATGCAATCTCCAATACGGAACCCGGACCCGACGCCATTTATCTGCCGCATTCATAAAATTTCAAATCCACCATATCGTATTTTGCGAAGGTTTTCTTTGTTAATTTTTTTTTTTACGATTTTAACGAAGAACCAACCTAAACATTTGTTTAAACTATAAAACCCTGCTAATCTTAGTTTAGCCCATAATAAAGCCATTTTCCGCCATAATTAATCATTGGGCCCCTCCACGCTGTTCTTTTTCTTAACCACTGTCCGATCTAAGGTATTCAAATCCAACGATCCTCAGTGATTTCGGGTTGGCTCTCTGTACGAGCATTACCCACCCGAAAAGCAGTATTTCACTGACCTCCCTTGCTACGTGTCAGACTTAGGTTATTTCGGGTGACCCCCTCCCAAGACCGCCCACGACTTATAAGTGGTGCGATGAAATCCAAAACCGCCTCCCGCACAACGAAAAAATAGCCACTGTTCATTTTGCGCCATAATTCAAATAGAACATTGTTATTCCGAAAAGAAAAAATCACCATTTTGCTCTGTTTTGCCTGTTTTCACAGTGAAACCTCCATAAAGCCTCTGCGACCAATAAAACCATCATTTTACCTTCCGATACGCTCTTGACTCCTTCCAATATTCCTTCAACCTCTATAAAGCCATTGAAGACCTTCTCTGTCACCTATATTTTTCTTAACAATTTCTGTGTTTTGCAGGTAAAGACTCTTGTTCCAGGCTTAAAAAGGAAAAAGCATGTGTACAACTGGAAGACAAATACACAGATCATATCAAATTACTTTACCATGTGACATAAAATCTAAAAAGATTTACTGTTGAAAAACACAGTAAAAACCTGAAATGCATAGTAAAGGTAAAAGGAACACAGTAAAGGTTACTCAACAGGGTCAAAGGATATTCAAAGAGTTTAAAGAATATCAAATAAAAGATAAAATCAACCAGTGCAAAGGATACAAACAATCAAGCAGCTTAAAGGGGCGAAATATAAGACAAACAAAGCCAGCACAACCTAAATAAAAGGGATAACAAAAAGCAGTTCAATAGCTGCCCCTATCTTCTTGTATGAAGATATTTCCTTTCCTAGAATAAATCTTAATCAGTTTTAGGATATTTTTTAGTTTCATTATTGTATAAATAACTCTCTTCTCAAGTTGTTATAGGTTCTAAGTTCAAGTTTCATAGTTCATTGCTTGTTAAGTTGTGGCTGTTTATTCTACTTTGAACCTGGAAGCCACCTTTGAAGGAAGCTTTTGTAGACACTTGATGTACTCAGTCTTTTTGGAACCTTAATACAAAGCAGCAGATTCTGAATTTGGTTTTACACAGTTTGTGTTATCCTGTAAGTTTTTCCAATTATCAATCATTATGTTTTTCTTCATATACTTATGACTTATAGAGATATATAGGTAGGAATAATTGTGTCTCAATTTATTCCTATAAGCTCATGAAGTGATCATATATTAAGAGAATGGATTAATGAACTGTTTGTTTAGCTAATCCCCTCTAATCAATAAATCATCAACATCTTATGTAAGCTTAAGTATATTGCCTTGAACCTTTGGAATGTAGTTTAGAAGGTTTTCCTACTTATGATTGTTTTGTTTTATAGCCTGGAAATTGTGATAATCATATTATTTTCTGTCTTCTTCTCACCACTATTTTTGATCTATATCACTGTGTAAATATTTATATCATCCCTTTGCTGAGATATTAATATAACCTAAAAGATTAATTACTTCAATTTTACGTCTGTCTTCATTCATTGGTCTTCCAAAACTATAACCAAAACCCCCAAAACAATTATTTTAGATGCTCTGGCATTGGTAATTGACCTACTACTATCTCAGAGGTACAACATTAGATTGGCGTTGTTGCTGGGGATTCAAATTTCTTTTAAGTTTCCTTTGGAACAACGATATTCTTTCATTCTTTCCTTTAATGGTGATTAAAGGTTTAGAAAGCTTAAAATCATTCACCTAGGCGACTCCACACTCCCAAGCTGGCACATTTTAAACATACCAGATCTCGTTTAGAAGCTGACATAGTTAGTCCTCTGTCAGATCCTGAAGGGCTTCTGAGAAAAACCAATTCTAAAAGGGGACACCAACCATCTGCTTCTTCCTCTTTAATGCTTTAGTCCGAAGAATTATAATCATTTGACCCCTATAGTAATATCCCATCTGATCCTAATTACTCCCATTTATCACCTAGGGTTGTTGAACTTCTAGATAAAGGAGTTGATTTTAGGTCAGCCTACCTTATTAATTCATTAGAATCTCATCCAATACCCACACTCCCATCAGGATCACCTAAAAATGAATCTGATTTGGGTGTTAATCTACTAGAATATAAACCCATAGATTTCATATCCCCTACCACCTATCATTTTCCTTCCACTTTTGACTGACCTAAAGCTTCTTCTTCTAAACAATTTGAGGAGACCTTCTCTATATATTCCAATCCTCTCTTTGAAACAAAGGAAGGTATCCCTTTACAGGTCCCAAAGTTAGTTCTTAAGACTCATTTGAAGTTTTTTAAGAGATTTCCTCCTCCTTACCTCCAACTAGTTCATCAAACTCTGAATCACCATCTTCTTCCTCTACTTCTTCTTCATCCTCTACATCCACACAAAGACCTCATACTCCACCTGGACAACCTCATATACCTCAAGCACCTCATACACCAGCTACTGTCATGGCTTTCCGACCTATTGTACAAGCTAGAGATGCTGCCTTAGTCTTACCTAATAACCTTGATGCATTCCGAGCTGGATACTTAAAATACCTTCCCAAGTACAACGGAGAAACTGGTCCCTTAGCTGAAGACCATCTTCAAGATTTCCTAGACTTTGCAGACAACATGAATATTGAACAAGAAAACGTTTATATGAGATTGTTTGTACAATCACTTGAAAGAAATGTGAGGATTTGGTTTAGGCAGTTACCAACAGCTTCCTTTAGAAATTGGGAAGAGCTTACAAACATATTTAAAAATCAATGGGGTGTGAAAAAGGATCCTCTTTACTTCCTCACAGAATTTGAAGAGCTTACAAGGAACTTCGATGAACCAATATCCGATTTTATCAAAAGATTCAATAAACTCTATCACAAAATGCTTGTTGATTGTAAGCCCACCATAGCAGCAACTAATTCTAGATTTTCTAAAGCCTTTGATGATGATTTTTTCTGTTATGCTACGAGAGAGAAGTTCAAGAACTCTTGAAGATATGCAAATAAACACTATAAAAGTAGAAGCAAATAGGGCAACCTCAACTTCTTTAAAACTTAAGGAAGAAAAGGCCCAAAGAAAACTCAAATCTGTTCAAGAAGCCTCTAGTTCCTCTAAGACAAAATCATAAGATTCAAAAGTAGATGAAATAACATCTCTTCTTAGAAACCTATCAAATAGGAATTCAAAGATTGAGACCCAACCTAGGACAATACAAAAAACAGTTACTAGGCCCCAAAACCAAAATCAAGGTCAATATAAAAGAAATCCACCACTACAAATTCTTTAGAGACCTAGCAATGATCAACAGGTTCCTACTCCTCTATTGATAGATGATCAACAACTTAATGATAATTGTTGAGCCCTAGAACTACCTCTCTTCTACATATTTTCCTAGACCTTTTTCCCACATCAGTGCCTCATACGCTATCAATGATTGTTATATATTGATTCTAGGAGTGCATTTAAATGGTTTTCTAACTATATCATTATGTGTGTTATTTGATTTAGATTTTGTTCATCAGCTATGGAATGTAGCCACTTTTCGCAGCTGACTCGCAATTCTGCAGCTATTTTTATTTTTCTATAGGTTACAGGTGTCGACAGGTGAAACGAAGCACATGGGCAGCTCATAAATGATCTACACATGGACAAGGTCCTATCTGTTCAACCGAATTCATGAAGAAAGGTATTGGTCAAAGGACAGTCAAACAAGGAGTCCTACATCAAATAGGTCTTTGTTTTAGCACGTGAAAGGTCCGAGACCATTCCTAGATTCGTGGATCCCTCTCGACAGCTGCAGGCTGTCTCCATGACGCAAATCCAGCATCCACCTTTTGAAGATTGAATGGTTATGGAAACCAAGAGGCTGAACTTACGGGTTCTGTCCTATTTACATGTCCTCTGCTGAAGATTTCTCTCAGAAAAATAGTTATCTATTTTCCTGTATAAATAAAGTGTTTGCAAACGCAAGTAGTTAGTCTTGATGTTAACTTTTATGCTATTGGTATAGTGTTAGTCTAACTGTTGTAACGAGAAGACATATCCTCTATTTTGCAATACAAAAATATGTTTCTTATGACTAAAGCGTGATTTTGAGGTGACAACGTATTAACCAAAGGTCGTGCAGAGGGCCCCTGCTGGCTGAGGTTTTGCTTTTTGTTTTTGTAAAGTTTTCATGCATATTTTCTCTTATTTCCACTATATATTTTTCATAATTTGTTTATGGTGTTAATTGTTTTATTCCTGTACATGATTTTGTAGCATTGCATATTTTTTTTCACTAACACTGATCAATGTGTTTCAGGATAGGTTATGCTCGAGCCTTTTCATATAATTGTTGCATCAAGTAGTGATATGAGATTTGCTTCTCTGCTGAACTTTTTAAGCTTTTCAATTTCAGTTTTTATGTTAAGCTTTTCAATTTTAGTTGTTATGCTTTGATTTCAATGAGCTTTGTTTGCTGCTAATAGCTAGTTTAGATATCAAGTTCTTCATGTTATTTGACGTTATCTCCGGTGCCATGGCTTAACCTGAGAAGTTAATTGGTGAGCTATCAGATTAGAAGTGAGGTAATTTGATTTTTCTTTCATTAATCTACAAGTAGGTAGTTTAGATATCAAGTTCTTCATGTTATTTGACGTTATCTCAGGTGCCATAGCTTAACCCAAGAAGTTAATTGGCGAGCTATTGGATTATAAGTGAAGTAATTTGATTTTGCTTTGATTAATCTACAAGTAGGTAGTTTAGATATCAAGTTCTTCATGTTATTTGACGTTATCTCCGGCGCCATGGCTTAACCCAAGAATTTAATTGGCGAGCTATCATATTATAAGTGAAGTAAATTGATCTTGCTTTCATTAGTCTGCAATTTTTGGTTTTGGGTGCAATAGTTTAGATTTTATTTCTGTAATTAGATGGGCAGCAGAGACAGTGACCTCATGATCATCTTTTGTTTGATTTAAGTAGCTACATATTTACATTCCTATTCAAGTACTAATTTTATCCATGGCATGTTTTGAGATCTTTTGAAGTGCTAAGTTCTGGAAATTATCATAAGATACATAGGCCTTGTCTTAAATATACATCCATACTTGCCCCCTAAAAGTATTCTTAAAACCTAAGAATAATATTTCCATTTACACCTGATGCAAGGTAGGCCTGCAAATACCAGGATCTTCAATCACTCTGTTGTGGCAACATGCATCTCAACATTTGCCAAATCAAAAATCAATGCCTGGCAATTTCAATATTTAACATTTGAATGCGGAAGCTTTTAAAAATAATAAAACTCACAACCTTCAACTCTGCATTGAGCGCTACAGTTCATAAAACTCACAATCTTCATACCATTAACCTTAAAATTAATCATTGGGCGCTACAGCTCAACACTTTACCTTTCATTGAAATCAAACCAAATCATCACACCAATGTTCCCATATGAATACTTTTACTTAATTTAAAAGGTCTTCGTGAAGATGCTCGGATGATGAAACCTTTGATCTTCCCTTCAAACAGATGAACAACGAACTTCTTTCACCATCTCGCAGTCAATCTTCGCTAAGGATGCTTGGACTTACTCAATACAATGTTGGGTAGTAATTCAATCGAATTACTTATTAATTTACTACACTTTATATTGTGATCACGATTCCAATACGCACTAAGGTTTCACGTCCATCCCAAATCGAGCACATCATCTGTCAAGAAACAAGATAATTGACTTCATCTCCGCCATTGTTTTGCTGAGCGCGTAAGTGTCCTGCCATCCGGATGCTTTTTCCCTGAAAATAGTGTTTGAATGACTTTTACTTAGGTTTCAATCACGTATGCAATGAGAAGCCAATCCTTGACAACACCAACCACGTTCATTGTCAAAGCTGAAGTATTTCCGATCAAAAGAAAAACTGCAAGGTTAAGGACAAAGGCATGGACGAAGTTTATGCCAAAGATGAAATAATTGAAATGGAGGTTGAAGTCTCCTTGAGCACTGGAAACTCAACAAACAACCAGGGAACAATCAATAACAAAAGGCAGCATGGCGCAACATAATACAAGGTAGTAATGGGATTCAAGGTGATTCCCTTTGACGTAAGCAAGATCTAGATCAATACCAACCGTGTAGCCTCAAACGCAACTGCACCCAATTAAAGAAACACACCCCGTGAATCGAACTTGGTACTGTTCCCTTAAGGGATTATTATAATGGCTCTGCGTAAACAGAGTTCTACTCTGTCATGAAATCAAAGTGCTGCAGTGCATCAATGAAAAGGAAAACGATCTCTATTGTTTTAACACACGGTAAAGGCATCTCCGAGAGTTTTTCTCTTAACTGTAATAAAATGAAAGTACAGTGGCGCAACAATATGCTTTCACAATGAAAGGAACGAACCAAAAACGAATCAAATGCCCCAATACACAGTAATATCAAGCCTTTTAATACACAACGAATTAAATTATAAAATACATGCATCCAGTTTAACAGGAAATCGATCACTCATGGGAACGCTGAGAGGAAATGTAATCATAATTCTTCTGGCACGCCCTCTCTCTCTAATGAGAGCTTTGCTGCCACTTTATTTTTATACATACATAAGGGATAGGTCTTCTCAGACCTTATCTTTTACAAAAACAAGTTTTTTTCCTTTTTACATAACGTTTTAAAGCGTGAAGCTTTATTCTCCACTCTTATCCTAATTTTAACTGAAAAAACATAGAAATTCTATCCCAAATTTTGCTCCTAAACTATTTCTCTCATAAACTTTTATTTAGAAAAAGAATATTTACATAATCCTCACTTCCTATTTTATTAAAAATAACAAAATATTAAAAATTATCACACCCCCTTTTTATCACATATTTACAAATGAAAATGGTCTTGATGCTCCTGCATCATACACCCAACCTTAAAATTAATCATGATCCCCTGATCATGTGTTCAGATCTGTGTATGCCTGGATCCCATATTTTGTGCTGTAACTTTCCCTTTACCATTGCTTCTTTTTGATGTTCTTCTCCAGGTTTCCACACTTTATGCTGCATCGCTCCACTGACTAGGCTTTCACAATCTTCTGTTGTCTTTCTTTTGCTGCTTCTCCTTTGTTTCACTGCTGCTGGTCTCTTCCGGGATTCTTTCATCATCATCCACCTCATCAGCTCAATTTCTTTGTCTAACAGATTTTCTCCAGCATCTTCAATAAGACATGTACTCACAAAAAATGTTAGAATAAAAAATATAAGGCTTCAGTGCCCCCATAAATATTGCTGCTGCCAGTGTTGCCTCAACTGCCACCATAAATGTCACCTCACATGTTGCTCTAGCTATCACTATGGATGTTGCGGCCTTCCAAACTTCCTGTCCCTTTGCAACATTCCTTTGCTCGTCATCTACAATTTCATCAACATGCTGCAAATTAACTCTAGCATAATTTCCATCTTCTCTTTCGACCATCTTCAATAATTGTCCATTATCATCTTGATTGATTCTGGCAATCCAATCAAGTTTTGAAAATACTATAATTTCATCTTGTACTACTGTAGTAGCTCCAAAATTTTCTTCAGGACTCAGTGAATCTTCACTAGCTTTCTCCTCAGCTTTTCCTGGCAACACTTCAGTATGTTGCTCTAAGTTCCTTCCCAACTCCTTTGTCAGCACATCAGTATGCTGATTTGCATTCATCATGAGACTATCAGCTAGTCTCTCCTTCTTTCCATCAGTCTCCAAGATGTCGTCTGCTCTCGTTCATTATACTGAACTCTTTCTTCTGCAATCTTCCTGTCGTACTATGTATTCTCCAACAAGTATTCCAACAATGCAATTTCTCTGTAGCATTGCTGAAGCATATCATCATCACCTGCATTCATACATAAACTTTCAGTTTGAAAATCACCAAGTTCAACAGACTCAACTGTTTCTTCACTTATCCGTGCTACAGACTGATCCACTTCTTCTGCATCCATAAGAACTTCCTCTTGTGCTGTATCAGTTTCACAAGATTGCACATCCTCTTCAGTAAAACCTGTAATCACATCACAATTGTCAGCTACAAAAATACACGATTTTACATTATCCAGCTGATCTGGATTTACCCAATAACTCAAGAAATCATCAATGATCTTCTCCTCTGTTTCACTAATGGAAACCTCCTCTGCACCTACAAACACACACAACTCATCAGTTTTAAAACCACAAGACTTTTTAGTCTTGACTGCTTCCTTCAACACTTCCCTTTGATCAGATCTGCATGTGGAATCTTCAAATTTCATCTCTGGCACAAGAACTCCAAGTCCCATTTTCAACAAGGCAATCACAATTTGCCTCAACCTCCTCTGCAATCATCGCCAAATCACTCTCTTTCCCTTCAGTGGAAAGAGCCATTTTCTATTCTGATTTTCCTGCTCTTGTAGCCATTCTTCTAGTACCTGCAACTGTACCTTTATTACTGCGATCTTTCTTTCTCGAACTTCTACAGTCATCTCATCTCTGTGGAATTTCTCTGAACCTCTTCTTCCTCTAGAAAAACTCCCTCTGCCTCTTGCATCACCTCCTGTGGGTGCATGCTGGGTTGAGCTACTGCGAACTCCTTCTTTAGGTGTTGTAGATCTTCCACTACCACCTTGACTTCCTTTTCCTCTGAAAGTCCCTCTCCCTCTGGCAGACTGCTTCCTCATGAGTTTCTCACTCACCATGAGTTGTACTAGCCTATGCAACAACAATCTCTCTTGCTGCCACTTACCTCACCAAGCTCTCCTCACTCAGTGTTTTGGTAAGTACTGGTTCACTGCCTCTGGAACATTTTGAGCACTCTCTGCTATCTCTAGGCTATCTCTTCAACTCACTTTTCTTCTTCAGGACACTGCAATTGTCCTCCTTATTCAGCCTTCAACTGAATGCCAGGTTCACTGCCATCATCTTCTCTACAACCATCAACTTCAATCATAAATTTCAACTCAGAAAAATCATCTCACCTCTTAAGATTGTGCATGATCTTGTCCTCCCTGCAATCCTGTTCACTTGCAATTGTGTATGCTGCATATCAGAATTAAAATCTGATCTTCCTTTCCATCATTCATCACACATTAAAAAACACACTTTAGTTTTCCACAAAACCTTCTGTTCTCATTCAGAAAAAAAAAAAAAAAACAAATATCTTCAACAGAGTATTCTAGCTCTGATACCACCTGATGTAGGGTAGGCCTGCAAATACCAGGATCTTCAATCACTCTGTTGTGGCAACATGCATCTCAGCATTTGCCAAATAAAAAATCAATGCCTGGAAATTTCAATATTTAACATTTGAATGCGGTAGCTTTTAAAAATAATAAAACTCCCAACCTTCAACTCTGCATTGAGTGCTACAGTTCATAAAACTCACAATCTTCATACCATTAACCTTAAAATTAGTCATTGGGTGCTACATCTCAACACTTTACCTTTCATTGAAATCAAACCAAATCATCACACCAATGTTCCCATATGAATACTTTTACTTAATTTAAAAGGTCTTCTCTAAGATGCTCGGACGATGAAACCTTTGATCTTCCCTTCAAACAGATGAACAACGAACTTCTTTCACCATCTCACAGTCAATCTTCGCTAAGGATGCTTGGACTTACTCAATACAATATCTGGGTAGTCAATCGAATTACTTATTAATTTACTACACTTTATATTGTGATCACTATTCCAATACGCGCTAAGGTTTCACGTTCGTCCCAAATCGAGCACAACATCTGTCAAGAAACAAGATAATTGACTTCATCTCCACCATTGTTTTGCTGAGCGCGTAAGTGTCCTGCCATCCGGATGCTTTTTCCCTTAAAATAGCGTTTGAATGACTTTTACTTAGGTTTCAATCACGTATGCAATGAGAAGCCAATCCTTGACGACACCAGCCACGTTCATTGTCAAAGCTGAAGTATTTCCGATCAAAAGGAAAATTGTAAGGTTAAGGACAAAGGCACGGAGGGAGTTTATGCCAAAGATGAAATAATTGAAATGGAGGTTGAAGTTTCCTTGAGCACTGGAAACTCAACAAACAACCAGGGAACAGTCAATAACAAAAGGCAGCATGGCGCAACATAATACAAGGTAGTAATGGGATTCAAGGTGATTCCCTTTGACGTAAGCAAGATCTGGATCAATACCAACTGTGTAGCCTCAAACGCAACTGCACCCAATTAAAGCAACACACCCCATGAATCGAACTTGGTACTGTTCCCTTAAGGGATTATTATAATGGCTCTGCGTAAACAGAGTTCTACTCTGTCATGAAATCAAAGTGCCACAGAGTATCAATGAAAAGGAAATGATCTCTATTGTTTTAACACACGGTAAAGGCATCTCTGAGAGTTTTTCTCTTAACTGTAATAAAATGAAATTACAGTGGCGCAACAATATGCTTTCACAATGAAAGGAATGAACCAAAAACGAATCAAATGCCCCAATACACAGTAATATCAAGCCTTTTAATACACAACGAATTAAATTATAAAATACACGCATCCAGTTTAACAGGAAATCGATCACTCATGGGAACACTGAGAGGAAATGTAATCATAATTCTTCTGGCACGCCCTCTCTCTCTAATGAGAGCTTTGCTGCCACTTTATTTTTATACATACATAAGGGATAGGTCTTCTCAGACCTTATCTTTTACAAAAACAGGCTTTTTCCTTTTTACATAACGTTTTAAAGCGTGAAGCTTTATTCCCCACTCTTATCCTAATTTTAACTGAAAAAACATAGAAATTCTATCCCTTTTGCTCCTAAACTATTTCTCTCATATCCTTTTATTTAGAAAAAGAATATTTACATAATCCTCACTTCCTATTTTATTAAAAATAACAAAATATTAAAAATTATCACACCCCCCTTTTATCACATATTTACAAATGAAAATGGTCTTGATGCTCCTGCATCATACACCCAACCTTAAAATTAATCATGATCCCCTGATCATGTGTTCAGATCTATGTATGCCTGGATCCCATATCTTGTGCTGTAACTTTCCCTTTGCCATTGCTTCGTTCTGATGTTCTTCTCCAAGTTTCCACACTTTATGCTGCATCACTCCACTGACTAGGCTTTCACAATCTTTTGCTGTCTTTCTTTTGCTGCTTCTCCTTCGTTTCGCTGCTGCTGGTCTCTTCTGGAATTCTTTCATCATCATCCGCCTCATCAGTTCAATTTCTTTGTCTAACAGATTTTCTCCAGCATCTTCAATAAGACCTGTTCTCACAAATAAAATGTTAGAATAAAAAATATAAGGCTTCAGTGCCCCCATAAATATTGCTGCTGTCAGTGTTGCCTCAGCTGCCACCATAAATGTCGCCTCACATGTTGCTCTAGCTGTCACTATGGATGTTGCGGCCTTCCAAACTTCCTGTCCCTTTGCAACATTCCTTTGCTCATCATCTACAATTTCATCAACATGCTGCAAATTAACTCTAGCATAATTTCCATCTTCTCTTTCGACCATCTTCGGTAATTGTCCATTATCATCTTGATTGATTATGGCAATCCAATCAAGTTTTGCAAATACTATAGCTTCATCTTGTACTACTGTAGCAGCTCCAAAATTTTCTTCAGGACTCAGCGAATCTTCACTAGCTTTCTCCTCAGCTTTTCCTGGCAACACTTCAGTATGTTGCTCTAAGTTCCTTCCCAACTCCTTTGTCAGCACATCAGTATGCTGATTTGCATTCATCATGAGACTATCAGCTAGTCTCGCCTTCTTTCCATCTGTCTCCAAGATGTCATTCTGCTCTCGGTCATTGTACTGAACTCTTTCTTCTGCAATCTCCCTATCGTACTCTGGATTCTCCAACAAGTATTCCAGCAATGCAATTTATCTGTAGCATTGCTGAAGCATATCATCATCACCTGCATTCATACATAAACTTTCAGTTTGAAAATCACCAAGTTTAACAGACTCAACTGTTGCTTCACTTATCTGTGCTACAGACTGATCCACTTCTTCTGCATCCATAAGAACTTCCTCTTGTGCTGTATCAGTTTCACAAGATTGCACATCCTCTTCAGTAAAACCTGTAATCACATCACAATTGTCAGCTACAAAAATACACGATTTTACATTATCCAGCTGATCTGGATTTACCCAATAACTCAAGAAATCATCAATGATCTTCTCCTCTGTTTCACTAATGGAAACCTCCTCTGCACCTACAAACACACACAACTCATCAGTTTTAAAACCACAAGACTTTTTAGTCTTGACTG
>APFE031541728.1:68868-103771 GCA_000404065.3 Pinus taeda | reverse complement strand
TAGTCTTGACTGCTTCCTTCAACACTTCCCTTTGATCAGATCTGCATGTGGAATCTTCAAATTTCATCTCTGGCACAAGAACTCTAAGTCCCTTTTTCAACAAGGCAATCACAATTTGCCTCAACCTCCTCTGCAATCATCGCCAAATCACTCTCTTTCACTTCAGTGGAAAGAGCCATTTTCTATTCTGATTTTCTTGCTCTTGTAGCCATTCTTCTAGTACCTGCAACTGTACCTTTATTACTGCGATCTTTCTTTCTCAAACTTCTGCAGTCATCTCATCTCTGTGGCATTTCTCTGAACCTCTTCTTCCTCTAGAAAAACTCCCTCTGCCTCTTGCATCACCTCCTGTGGGTGCATGCTGGGTTGAGCTACTGCTAACTCCTTCTTTAGGTGCTGTAGATCTTCCACTACCACCTTGAATTCCTTTTCCTCTAAAAGTCCATCTCCCTCTGGCAGACTGCTTCCTCATGAGTTTCTCACTCACCATGAGTTGTACTAGCCTCTGCAACAACAATCTCTCTTGCTACCACTTACCTCACCAAGCTCTCCTCACTCAGTGTTTTGGTAAGTACTGGTTCACTGCCTCTGGAACCTTTTGAGCACTCCTCTGCTCTCTCTAGGCTATCTCTTCAACTCACTTTTCTTCTTTAGGACACTGCAATTGTCCTCCTTATTCAGCCTTCAATTGAATGCCAGGTTCACTGCCATCATCTTCTCTGCAACCATCAACTTCAATCATAAATTTCAACTCAGAAAAATCATCTCACCTCTTAAGATTTTGCATGATATTGTCCTCCCTGCAATCCTGTTCACTTGCAATTGTGTATGCTGCATATCAGAATTAAAATCTGATCTTCCTTTCCATCATTCATCACACATTAAAAAACACACTTTAGTTTTCCACAAAACCTTCTGTTCTCATTCAGAAAAAAAAAAGAAAAACAAATACCTTCAACAGAGTATTCTAGCTCTGATACCACCTGATGCAGGGTAGGCCTGCAAATACCAGGATCTTCAATCACTCTGTTGTGGCAACATGCATCTCAGCATTTTCCAAATCAAAAATCAATGCCTGGCAATTTCAATATTTAACATTTGAATGCGGAAGCTTTTAAAAATAATAAAACTCACAACCTTCAACTTTGCATTGAGCACTACAGTTCATAAAACTCACAATCTTCATACCATTAACCTTAAAATTAATCATTGGGCGCTACATCTCAACACTTTACCTTTCATTGAAATCAAACCAAATCATCACACCAATGTTCCCATATGAATACTTTCACTTAATTTAAAAGGTCTTCGCTAAGATGCTCGGACAATGAAACCTTTGATCTTCCCTTCAAACAGCTGAACAACGAACTTCTTTCACCATCTCGCAGTCAATATTGCTAAGGATGCTTAGACTTACTCAATACAATGTCTGGGTAGTAATTCAATCGAATTACTTATTAATTTACTACACTTTATATTGTGATTACTATTCCAATACGCGATAAGGTTTCACGTCCGTCCCAAATCAAGCACAACATCTATCAAGAAATAAGATAATTGACTTCATCTCCGCCATTGTTTTGCTGAGCGCGTAAGTGTCCTGCCATCCGAATGATTTTTCCCTGAAAATAGCGTTTGAATGACTTTTACTTAGGTTTCAATCACGTATGCAATGAGAAGCCAATCCTTGACAACACCAGCCACGTTCATTGTCAAAGCTGAAGTATTTCCGATCAAAAGGAAAACTGCAAGTTTAAGGACAAAGGCACGGAGGGAGTTTATGCCAAAGATGAAATAATTGAAATGGAGGTTGAAGTTTCCTTGAGCACTGGAAACTCAACAAACAACCAGGGAACAGTCAATAACAAAAGGCAGCATGGCGCAACATAATACAAGGTAGTAATGGGATTCAAGGTGATTCCCTTTGACGTAAGCAAGATCTGGATCAATACCAACCGTGTAGCCTCAAACGCAACTGCACCCAATTAAAGCAACACACCCCATGAATCGAACTTGGTACTGTTCCCTTAAGGGATTATTATAATGGCTCTGCGTAAACAAAGTTCTACTCTGTCATGAAATCAAAGTGCCGCAGCGTATCAATGAAAAGGAAAACGATCTCTATTGTTTTAACACACGGTAAAGGCATCTCCGAGAGTTTTTCTCTTAACTGTAATAAAATGAAATTACAGTGGCGCAGCAATATGCTTTCACAATGAAAGGAACGAACCAAAAACGAATCAAATGCCCCAATACACAGTAATATCAAGCCTTTTAATACACATCGAATTAAATTATAAAATACATGCATCCAGTTTAATAGGAAATCGATCACTCATGGGAACGCTGAGAGGAAATGTAATCATAATTCTTCTGGCACACCCTCTCTCTCTAATGAGAACTTTGCTGCCACTTTATTTTTATACATACATAAGGGATAGGTCTTCTCAGACCTTATCTTTTACAAAAACAGGCTTTTTCCTTTTTACATAACGTTTTAAAGCGTGAAGCTTTATTCTCCACTCTTATCCTAATTTTAACTGAAAAAACATAGAAAGTCTATCCCAAATTTTGCTCCTAAACTATTTCTCTCATATCCTTTTATTTAGAAAAAGAATATTTACATAATCCTCACTTCCTATTTTATTAAAAATAACAAAATATTAAAAATTATCACACCCCCCTTTTATCACATATTTACAAATGAAAATGGTCTTGATGCTCCTGCATCAACATTAGACATCTTAGGAGACCAATGAGGACAAAACCCCAAAAACAAAATAAAAATTGAAAACAATAAAAGTAAGAAAGAGGTTGTCTTGCACATACAGTGCGCCACACTTCATCAATTTACGACTCCCGGATTGATAATTAATGTAGCAATTTAGGACATACTAAATTGATAAAACAATAATACTATGACAACTACTAAATATATTAATAGTATGGATTCTTCTTCCAATCAAACAACCATCATTCCTCTCTCACAACAGAATTAGGTTCAAGAAGATCAGGAAGCTTCACAAGTCTCTAAATATCATGTTTTCTCTGAATTTTTAATTGCAGCGTTAAACAAGAGATATGATCTTAGGCTTAGTCCTGGTCCTGGGATACCTCCAAAGGAAATTCCAGTAATTGAACCATGTACCAAAAATGCTGAAGCTCAAGCAACTCTTATTCAGCCTTTAGATCAGTCAATTGATACTACCCAAACTGGTAAAAACATTTTGACTACATTTAATGTTGAAAAAGAATTAGAGAGGGTTAAGATCCAAATTCCATTGTCAGAACTTTCTAAAAACCCTGGTTACAAAAGCCAAGTCACAAAATGGATAATAAATACCTCAGCTGAAGGTGATGTCATAAGTCTGCAAGATGAAAAACCAACAATAGTTTTTGGCCCTAGTTCAGACATGTTAGATGAGATAGTGCCTCCTTTCTATGTAACTCTTAAAACAAATGACTCCATGTTGTATAATTGTATTCTTGATTCAGGAGCATCACACAATCTTATGCCAAAATCTATCATGGACCATTTGAAACTCGACATAACTAAATCCTACCATGACTTGTACACCTTTGATTCTAAAAGGGTGCCCTGTTTGGGATTGATCAAGGATCTAGTGGTTACCCTTGCCCAAATTCCAGTGAAAAGTGTAGTACTTGATATTGTTGTCACAGATATCCCTCCCGAGTTTGGAATGCTCCTTTCTAGGTCTTGTTTGTGCCAAATTAGGGGGAACTCTATAGATGGATATGTCATATGCTACTATTCCTATTTATGGAGGAGAGAAATTAAGATTATATAAAGAGGCGTGATTTGTACATACTGTTTGTAAGACTGACCAACCAAGGAACCATCCAATTTATGCAATAGATCAAGACTTTGGTTGTATTCAACTCACTTCAACCCAACATAAAACTCAAGTCAAAATTGAAGAAGTAGTTGAAAGTCCTGAACCAAACCAAACTAATATTTGGAAACTGTTCTTTGATGGTTCTTGCATGAAAGATGGGGCAAGAGCTGGAGTAGTTTTAATTTCACCTGAAAAAGAAAATATAACTCAATCATGTAAATTAGACTTCGAAGTTACAAATAATGTGGCTGAATTTGAAGCTTTCCTTTTAGGATTGCAACTAGCCAAAAGCTTAAAAGTTCAAAACTTAAGTGTTTTTACTGATTCAAAACTTATTATTAAGCAAGTACAAAATGCTCGCCAGACCAAGCACCCTAGACTTAGGTCCTACCGAAATGAAGTATGGGATTTAGTTGAAAACTTCTTTGTTGCATTTAATTTGACTCATATTCCCAGAGATCAGAATATTCATGCAGATGCCTTAGCTATCTCTGCTAGCTCTTTTAAAATTCTTGATCATACTGATGTACTCTATCAGATACAAGTCAAATATAGGCCATCTATCCCAGATAATCTGAAACATTGGCAAATATTCAATGATGATGAACATTTAAAATCCTTTCTGCAGGTAATAGATGATTTTTCATTTCTACAAATTTATGAAGATAGAACTAAAATAAATTAAAATGCAGATGGAAATGATACTTTAGATCTTAAAACCCAAATTACTAATCATGACATTATTCAATTATATAACAATTTTATTCCAAAAGGACTCATTCCTTTAGAAAAATTGTTTGATCAAAATGATGTCGTCCGAAACCCTCAGTCCATTGAATCTTCAGAAGATGACATAGAAGAGATTAACATTGGAACTAATGAAGATATCAAAAACATCAAAATATGTGCATCTCTAGACCCTGAGATTAAAGCTCAATATCTTAAGTTACTGCAAAATTATAAGGATGTTTTTGCTTGGACTTATGCTGATCTAAAGACCTATGATACTTCATTAATACAACATAAGTTTCCTTTGAAGCTAGAAGCAAAACCTTATCAACAAAAACTTAGAAGGATAAATCCAGCCCTTCTACCAACTGTAGAAAGGGAGATTAAGAAAATGCTAGATGCTCAAATCATCCTCCCTCTTAGATATTCTAATTGGGTTGCAAATCTAGTTCCTGTTAGAAAGAAAAATGGAGAAATATGACTCTGTGTGGATTTTAGAAATCTGAATAAGGCATCATTAAAAGATAATTATCCTTTGCCCAAAATGGATCAGTTACTTCAAATGGTTTCAGGAGTGCAAAAAATTTCTATGCTTGATTGTTTTTTCAGGTTACAATCAGGTGAATGTTGATACAACAGATAGAGAGAAGACAACCTTTACTACACCCTGGGGTACATTCATGTACGCTAGGATGCCATTTGGCTTAACCAATGCTGGAGAAACATTTCAGAGAGCTATGGACATAGATTTTATGGGCCAGGTAAATAAATTTGTGGTTATTTATCTTGATGACATAATTGTTTTTTCTAAATCTGATCAGAAACATCTAAAGCACTTGATGAAGGTTTTTGACAGGTGTAGAAAATTTGGAATATCATTGAACCCTAAGAAGTCCTTGTTTTTTGTCAAAGAAGGAAAACTATTGGGCCATATTATTTCAAATGAGGGAGTGGTAATTGATCCCAAACGAGTATCTGCCGTTAAAACATTGACCTTACCTAGAAACAAGAAGGAGATTCAAGCTTTTCTAGGCAAGAATAATTTTATAAGGAGGTTTATTCCAAATTATGTAGAGATTTTGAAGGATATAACTGACATGCTCTGAAAGAAGCATGAAGTGAAATGGACTCCCTCTTCTAGGCATGCATTTGAACAAATAAAAAGGGCTATCTCTGAAGCTCCCACCTTAGCTAGCCCTGATTATACTAAGCCATTTAGTATTTTCTCTTTTGCCTTTGAAACAACCCTTGCTACTATTCTATTATAGAAATGAATATTCCCATGACCAACCCATAGCCTTTTTTAGCAAGGTTATGAGAGATGTCGAGCTTAAGTATGACATCATTGAGAAGCAAGCCTATGCCCTCATTCAAGCCTTGAAATCATTCAAAATGTATGTCTTACATTCACCTATTACTGCTTATGTCCCTAATAGTGTTGTGAAAATTGTTCTAACCCAAACAAACACTGATGGGAAAAGAGGTAGATGGATCACTCAAATTTTAGAGTTTGATCTAACTATCAAGACTACCAAGCTAGTAAAAGGTCAAGGATTAGCCAATCTTCTAGCTGAATCCAATTGCAAAGTACTTGGAATAAATTCTATTTTAGAAATACAAGGGAAGAATACACAAGAATCTTCTGTCCTTGCAGAAGGAGAGAATCCGCAAGAACCTTCCCTTCATCCTAAATGGGAGAATCCACAAGCATCTCTACCTTCAGAGCAGATAAGTACAATACACATTGATGAAAAATTCTTGTTGTCAAATTGGTATCAAGATATTGTAAATTTCTTGATTCATTTTGAGTGTCCAACATCATTCTCCAAAATCCAGTGTAAAACCCTTAAGTTAAAATCAGTCAAGTACTGCATTATAAATGCAAATTTATACTGGAAAGATCCATTGAATATTTTGTTATTATGTTTAATAGAATCAGAAACTGAAGAGATCATTGATCAGTTTCATAAGGGATTTTGTGGGGGACATTATGCTTGGAGAGCAACAACATACAAGATTTTGAGGGGAGGATTTTATTGGCCCACATTGTTCTTACAAGTAGGGGAAAAGGTCAGAGGTTGTGTTCCTTGTCAAATGTTTGTTGGTAAACAAAAATTAGCAGCTCTTCCACTTGTTCCATCAATAGTTTCAACACCTTTTTCTCAATGGGGATTAGATTTTGTTGGAGAGATTCACCCCACTTCAAGTAATCAGCATAGATGGATCCTCACTTCAACAGACTACGTTACTAAATGGGTGGAAGAAATTCTAGTCAAAAATGCTACTGATTCAGTAGTAATTAAGTTTATTGAGGAGAATATCTTATCTAGATTTGGTTGCCCAACTCAAATTGCCACTGATAATGCAACAACTTTTTCTAGTATTAAAATGATTGACTTTTGCCAGAAAGATCAGATTCTGTTACATCATTCAACTCCATATGAACCTGAAGGTAATGGCCTTACAAAGTCATCCAACAAAAGTCTGGTAAAGGTAATAAAAAAGACTCTAGCTAATCATAAAAAGAGCTGGGATTCACATTTGATTTATGCAGTATGGGAAAACAGAATTACTCCAAAGAGATCAACTAGAAAATCTCCATTTCAATTAGTCTATGGGAAAGATGCAATCTTCCCTACCAATTTGGCCTTCCCTGTTTTAAAATTCATGTAGGATTCAACAGATGAACCTGATGATTTTTCAAGAAGAATAAATCAAATTATTGAACTTAATGAAAACAAAGACGAAGTTCAATACAAATTAATGAAATATCAGAATAAGATGAAGATCCTATTTGATAGAAGAGCCAGGGAAAGGGACATTAAGGAAGGTGATCTAGTTCTAAGATGGGATGCCAGGAGAGAAGAGAAAGGAAAGCATGACAAATTTGACAATCTATGGTTTGGACCTTTAGCAATTGCTGAAGTCAAGGGTAATAAAAATTTTGTGTTGCATAATCATGAGGGGCTATATTCCATTGATCCTATAAATGGAAGGTTTCTCAAATATTACATTCAGTACTAAGAAGTTGAAATAGTTTTCATTGTAAATACTCTGGCTCTCTTTTACCTTTCAAGATGTCAGTATGATTTTCTTTACAGAAAGGACTCCATAACCCAAGGAGAAGGCACATGGATCTACAAGTTCTCTTTATTCTATAGGAGAAAGCAGTCCCTAGTTGGAACCAATGTTGTAGCATTTTTTGGTTTTGATTTGATAGAATAAAATAGTAAAAAAATAAAAAATATTTTGAAAAAATGCTAAGTTAGGATATGGACATAACAATAGTGAATAAAATGTTTTCGAAAAAATCTTGATGATGATGTCCATATCAAAGAAAATGTTAGGGTAGATGTCCTAAAAAATAAAGACAAAAAGAAAATGTTAGGTTAGAAAGAAAAGAAAACAAATAAAATATGAAAGTTAGCAAGTCTAAATGCCACTACTATTTTTATGCAAAATAATGGTTGTGTGCAGCTTGTCATAAATGCCACAACCCATGACAGTCAAATAGTTTAATCTTGACTAGTTCATGCTTTAAATTTTATGTTGTAGTTAGAGAATAAAGATCTGGACAAACTGTTTAATCTTGGCAGATTAGTAGTTAGCTAGAGAATAATAAGGTGCTCATCAGTTTAATCTGAGCCCTTGGATGTTACAAGGTTAGAATTAGATAGTTTGCTTTTGTAAAATAAAAAGAAAGGAAAAGGGTTTGCTAGCTTAAATGCACCCATTAAGTGAAGAAAAAATGATAGGATAAGCAAAGGGTAGGTAAAAGAAAGGTTGCAGAAGTTTCATTATTGATTGGACAAAATATACATTTATCATGTTTCTATGTCCATGAGGCAATTACACAAAGCAAATGAAGGTCTATAAGATCAATTAATTAACTTCCCTCATCCCCATTCATCTGTATATTTATTAATTTCCCTTTTCCACTTTCATACATTTCATATTCATTCATTTTCCATAAAAATCCCTTTTCCTAAGGTTAAAATCCTTTTTTCCTAGGAAAAGTGAAAAACCCATGCTAAATCCCATTTTACCCAAAAATACATTATACTTAGTCTATTTTTCCCTTTCCACTCATATTTCACATTAATACTAACTTAATGTATTAAACCCTTAAAACTTCCCCTCTCCCATATATATTAACTCCTTTTATTAAAATACCCCGAAACCTTTAGTTTTATTATAAAAATATATATTTAATAAAATATCGTATCAGCGGATCACAAGCCTTTCGACTGCATCCACTCTCCCCGCATTGCGACATGCGATTGCGATGGGCCCAAACCTGACGCAATATATATAACAATCCATTGCCATATCGCATCTGCCCCTCATCGCGAGTCCCGACTGAAGCAATAACCCTCCGCCACTGCGATATCCGATTGCGTTGGACTCTACGCAATATATTTCATATTTCATTCCCATTTCACATCTACCTCCATCACAAGTCTCGGCTAAGCAATAACCCTCTACCGATGCGATCTCTGATATGCGACGGGAACCCGGACCTGACGCCATTTATCCACCCGCACTCATAAAATTTCAAATCCCCCATACATGTTTTGCGAAGGTCTTCTTTGTTAATTTTTTTTAACGATTTTAACGAAGAATCAACCTAAACCTTTGTTTAAACTATAAAACCATGATAATCTCAGTTTAACCCATAATAAAGCCATTCGCTGCCACAATTAATCATTGGGCCCCTTCGCGTTGTTCTTTTGATTCACCACTGTCCGATCTAAGGTATTCAAATCCAACGACCCTCAATGATTTTAGGTTGGCTCTCTGTACGAGCATTACCTAGCTAAATAGTGGTATTCCACTGACCTCCCTTGCTATGTGTCAGACTCAGGTTATTTCGGGTGACCCCCTCCCAAAACTGCCCACGCCTTATAAGCGGTGCGATGAAAACCAAAACTGCCTCCTGCATGACGACAAAATAGCCAGTGTTCATTTTGTGCCATAGTTCAAATAGAACATTGTTCTTCCGTTTAAACGCAAAAATCACTATTTTTCTCTGTTTTGCCTGTTTTAACAATGAAACATCCATAAAGCCTCTGCCACTAATAAAACCATCATTTTATCTTCTGATACGCTCTGGATTCCTTCCAATATTCCTTCAACCTCTATAAAGCCATTGAAGACATTCTCTGTCACCTATATTTTTCTTAACAATTTCTATGTTTTGCAGGTAAAGACTCCTGTTCCAGACTTACAAAGGAAAAAGCCTGTGTACAGCTGGAAGACAAATACAAAGATCATATAAAATTACTTTACCATGTGACATAAAATCTAAAAGGATTTACTGTTGAAAAACACAGCAAAAACCTGAAATGCACAGTAAAGGTAAAAGGAACACAGTGAAGGTTACTCAGCAGGGTCAAAGGATATTCACAGAGTTTAAAGAATATCAGATAAAAGATCAAATCAACCAACACAAAGGATACAAACAATCAAGCAGCTTAAAGGGGAAAAATATCAAACAAACAAAGCCGAAACAACCTGAATAAAAGGGACAACAAGAAGCAGTTCAATAGTTGCCCCTATCTTCTTGTATGAAGATCTTTCCTTTCCTAGAATAAATATTAATAAGTTTTAGGATATTTTTTTAGTTTCATTATTGTATAAATAACTCTCTTCTTGAGTTGTTATAGGTTTGAAGTTCAAGGTTCATAGCTCATTGCTTGTTAAGTTGTGACTGTTTATTATATTTTGAACCTGGAAGTCACCTTTAAAGGAAGCTTTTGTAGACACTCGATGTACTCAGTCTTTCTGGAACCTTAATACAAAGCAGAGGATTTGAATTTGGTTTTACAGAGTTTGTGTTATCCCGTAAGTTTTTCCAGTTATCAATCATTATGTTTTTCATCATATGCTTATGACTTATAGAGATATCTAGGTAGGAATAATGGTGTCTCAATTTATTCCTATAAGTTCCTGAAGTGATCATCTTTCAAGAGAATGGATTAATGAACTATCTGTTTAGCTAATCCCCTCTAATCAATAAATCATCAACATCTTATGTAAGCTTAAGTATACTACCTTGAACCTTTGGAACGTAGTTTAGAAGGTTTTCCTACTTATGATTGTTTTGTTTTACAGTCTGGAAACTGTGATAATCATATTATTTTTTGTCTTATTCTCACCACTATTTTTGATCTATATCACTGTGTAAAGCTTTCCTTTGCTGAGATAGTAATATAACCCAAAGGATTAATTACTTCAATTTTACATCTATATTCACTCATTGGTCTTCCAAAACTAAAACCAAAAACCCCAAAACAATTATTTTAGATGCTCTGGCATTGGTAGCTAACCTACTACTATCTCAGATGTACAACACCTTCAAACTTGCTTGATAGACATCTTCAATAGTCTTCAGACTTAACAAGTTGATCTCATCCTGGATGTCATACCTTAAGCCATTGATATATCTAGCTACCTTCTCCATGTCATCTTCTGCGTGTCTTGCTCTAATACTCAATCTATAAAACTCTTCTGTGTATTCCTTAACAGACATTCCTTTTTTGCCTTAAATTTTGCAATTGTTTGCAAAGATTCACTGATAATACTTAGGCATAAATTTGGCTTTCATTTTACTCATCAATTTGTCCCATTTCTTGATCTTGGACTTTCCTTTCCTCGCTATGGATGTTTGTAATTCATCCCACCAAATAGATGCATGACCCTTCAATCTGGTAACTGCAAATTTCACCTTCTTTTTGTCGTCAGCTTCCTCTTCATAGTCAAAATATTTATCCAATGAATTGATCCAATCCATTAGCTCTTCTGCGTTGAGACTCCCTTCATATGTAGGAATTTCCATTTTTGGTTTTCCTCCTACTTTCACCAACATCTTGATAACTTTGGTAGTTTCATTTTCCTCCTCTTCTTCTTCCTTAGTACTGTTAGCTCCTTCATCGAGTGTTCTTCTCTGAGCAATCTCAATTGTTTCCATTCTCGTACGCAGACTTTGGATCTCCTCTAACAGAACTGCATTTGCTTTAGGTCTTCCTCGACCAATGCCAGCTCCTCTCCTTAACGACATTTTTACTGCAATCAACCTTAACTTCTGCTCTGATACCACAAATGATGCAGGTGGAATGTAGTATACCTAGGGGGGATAATATGGGGTACAAAGGGAGGTACCCAAGGGAATAATATAATAATGGGATGGGCCATAGTAATAAATAAGGTGGTTAACCCGTATTATGTAAGGGACCACAAGTAGTTAGTAATAATGTAATGGATAGATGGTATTGAAGGAACCATGGCAATGGCCCATGGTATTGTATGTATGAGGCCTATATAGAGGCTAGAGACTCCACATTGAGAGATGTCAAGGAATATGGTATGAACAAGCATATAGCTTGTGAAGTGTTCTCCTTCCTTAAGGAATGAATGTATGGTGTTGCCCTACCTTAAGGGTTTTGATCAATAAAGAAGCATTTCTATCTATTTATATATTCTTATTTCTTGAGTTTATTTGCACTGTCTTATATTTTTAGATCATATCTATAACAAGTGGTGTCAGAGCACTTTCTTGGGCAAAAGTGGAGATTTTTTTTTAAAATTTTTGCAGGAACTTTTTGGGGCGGCGAGTTTGCAGATCAGATCTGTACGCTTTGGGGAAAAATATACAAAATCTAATTGCAAATATAGATTTTTTGTGAAAAAATAACTAAGTTAAAAAAAAAATCGGCCAAATCGGAGTCTGGATGAAGGAGATATCGCTGATCTAAAAATCAGTGGTGTTATAGACATTTTTTTCGGGGCAGCAAGTTTGCGGTACAGATCTGTACGTCCTAGTGCAAAATCTGTAGAATTTAATTATAGATCTGGATTGTTTGTGAAAAAATACCTGATTTCAAAAAAAAAATTGGCCGAATCGAACTCTGGATGAAGGAGATCTCGCTGATTTAAAAATCAGTGATGTTACAGACATTTTTTAGGGGCATTGAGTTTGCGGTGCAAATCTGGATGTCCTTATGCAAAATCTGCAGAATCTAATTGCAGATTTGGTTTATTTGTGAAAAACACCCAATGTCAAAAAAAAATTAGTCGAATCGAAATCCGTATGAGGGAGATATCGCTGATTTAAAATCAACTATTTTTTCAGCAAATTATTGTGACGACAGGACAGTTGCAGCGCGAATAGCAACTTCTAGTGCCTAGATCAGGATTTCTACCACATAAGAAGATGCAGAATGGTTGTTCCATTTCCGAAAACAGGCCATAATAGGGATTCTGAGCAATATTGACGGAATTGTGGCCGTTTCAAATTTTCGCCAAGTAAGTGAATTTTTTTTCAAAACCCTCTTCATGACGGTTCTATGTTTTACACGAAAAGATAATGGTCCTCCTATTGAAGAATACATAAAACAAAAAAAGTCAGTATGGGAAAAAAATTGGAAGGATTTAACGTGGATTGGTTTCAAAGATGAGGCTGCCAAATGGTGGTTCTCACTTGACAACAAGCAATTGACCAAACTTTCAGAAGCAGAATTTGAAAGAGTCCTTTTAGACAATGGTCTCGTGCTAGCAAAAAGGAGAATGAGACGTGCAAGGGGTTATTTTCTACTGGTGTCTCCTTATTGCAGGTACATGGATTGATTCAGAAGGAGAAGATCGTTGTGTCTATAAATACTAGTTGCAAGCATAATTTTACCAATGTTAATTTGGCAAAAAAATTGCAAGTTCCAGTAAAACACATTGAAAACACACAGGTTGGTGATGAGGATGTTCAAGTTTATAAGGATTTGAAGCTTTCTATGTATAGGTATGTGTTGCATGGTGATTTTTATACTTCAGATATGGATAACATGGATGTTGTTTTGGGATATCCTTGGATGGAATCCATGGGTACTATCAATATTAATGTGCAGAAGAAATTCCTGAAGCTCTAGTATAAAAAGGAGAAAATTACATAGGATATTTCCATCAATAAGCAGGTAGAGTACACAGAGGTTGAAGCAGAAGATGTTCTAGGGACTAACATATCAAATGATGAGCCATTTATGGTCGACAACCACACACAAACATCAAACCAGGTACCAGAAAAACAGTGAGAGGCAGAAGTAGAAAATGTTACATCAGAGGGGGACTCAGTGGTTGAAGTAATATTGAAAAATAAGAAACAACTACAGGCACCAAAACAGGTACCAGATACCCATCAGGATCCATTAGGTGGTGAATTAAAGAAAGATACATCATCCGTTAACACTTCAGCATATCGCCACCCACATCACCCCGCATGAAAACAACCAACAAGATGGCAACGAATTAGCCACAAGGACAACAACCCCCACATGACAAATAGCAAGGAGCGAAGATCCACCTACTACACATCAACACAGAAGAGCTGCCACGGTCAACTTCCATCTCAAGAGAGTGAGGAACCAGTGAGATCGAGGGTTCACCTTTCTCTTGGATGGCTAGATGCACGTGCATGGTACCAGTGGACTACTCTTTTGAGTAGACCTTATTATTTGTGTTCTTCCCATGTTTCGGGGATGAAACATGTTAGGGGGGTGGAATGTAGTATACCTGGGGGGGATAATATGGGGTAAAAAGGGAGGTACCCAAGGGAATAATTTAATAATGGGATGGGCCATAGTAATAAATAAGGTTGTTAACTTGTATCATGTAAGGGACCACAAGTAGTTAGTAATAATGTAATGGGCCCATGGTATTAGATAGATGGTATTGAAGGAACCATGGTATTGTGTGTATGAGGCCTATATAGAGGCTAGAGACTCTACATTGAGAGATGTCAAGGAATATGGTATGAATAAGCATATGGCTTGTGGAGTGTTCTCCTTCCTTAAGGAGTGAATGTATGGTGCTGCCCTACCTTAAGGGTTTTGATCAATAAAGAAGCATTTCTATCTATTTCTATCTTCTTATTTCTTGGGTTTATTTGCATTGTCTTATATTTTCAGATCATATCTATAACATAGAAACAATGGATTAATAAACCTCAAAAATCACCTCGCGGTTCCCCTTTTCTCCACAACTCTGCCTTTTCTCTTATAGCTGGATTGCCTTTTGATTACGACCAAAACAATGCCTTTTGCCTTTTATCAACAAAATGTTTGTGATTCAATGGAGATCGCGATCTAAATGAACTGATGGTCTAGATTAAATCGCATCATCACAAGTCACAAATCGCCAATGTAATGCTCTCCCTTTTAAAAAGTCCTGATACGATTTATCGCGCCGATCGCTGTCGGCAATCGTTTCTTCCCCCGGCTTAAGGCCTTGCAGCTTCCACTCAATGCTCCAATGTGATATAGCGAAAGTCGCTAATTGCAACTCATGAAGACTTGGGGTCTGCCTTTCACTTAAATAAACTTGCGATGCGATATGTAATTGTTCACAGACCTGACAAAATTACAAAAGTCCCGTGTAGAACATTTCAAGTCCGGATTTCGGATCCGTTCGGTGTTTTGCAATAATTCTTAACGTGAATCAGATTTTCGCCTGTAGGACCAAAACCATGTCAATTAACTCTGCTGATCCGATATTGGTGATCCAACGACTGGGATTAAATCGGTAAGAAACAATGATGTTTATAGAAAAGGCCACGATTTCGATTAACTCTGTCTTTTTCTATTACGAAGCATGAAAATAATGAATCATCACTCTGTTCCGAATACAAAGAAAACAAAAGCATAACAAGGAATTCCACAAGCTTGATAAATAATCATATGCACATCATCATTTATTCACAATAAAAGAATTGCAGAGTCTCGGCCTTCGCCTGATTACACAAATAAAAGACCTCTGTTTCAAGATACTATCCACACGCTATTCTTGCTCTCGGTCCACCCTATTCTCTCTTTTCATTACATTTTTTCCCTTCTTTTTATCAATCGAATATCACTCTATTCTGTGCCTAACAACTCAATCCCTATTTTTAATCAATCTAACAACAAATCTCTAATTCCTAGCTCTACCACACACCTATGCTACAACTTATCTTTGAACCTAAAATAAGACAATTTCTAACTATTACAATAATGAAATACAACTCATTTCTTGAGAGATCCAACCCTCTCAGTAAAAACGGGCTTTTGACCAATTAGGTCAATGAAATTCAACTTGTTTAGCCTCAACATGTGAACAAACTTTCACATTGCTGGCTAAGTCCGGATGTTGCATCACAAACATGTGTTGGGATAACTCATTGGCACCACTCAGTCTAGTCTTTGGTACATATAGAAAGAGGGAGTGAAGCTTCAAGGATTCATTGATGCAGATTGGGAAGGGAGTCTATTTGACAGGAAGAGCACATCAGGTGGGATCTTCAGTATTGGGTAAGCATCTGTTTCTTTGTACAACAAGGAACAAAGATCAATTGCACTCAGTTCAGCAGAAGTAGAGTACATTGGATTCTAGTTAAGCAGCTTGTGAGGCTACCGGGATGAGGAAGATTCTTGTTGGTTTGGTTTTTCAACAAATGGATCCAACAATTATTTAGTGTGAAAAATCATAGTTGTATCAAACTCTCAGAGAATCCATTTTTTCATGATCAGTCCAAGCATATTGATATCCGATATCATAATCTTCAAGATTATGTGCAGAGGAGAATCATGTTGCTGGAGTACATTCCCACAAAGGAGCAGGATGCAAATATTTTGACAAAGGCCTTGTCAAGATGCAAATTCAAGTTTCACAGAGGCAGGATTGGGGTAGTGGGTAATCCATTTCTTGTTGAGAGGGAGTGTTAAAACTAACAACAAGAAAGCCTAATTTAATTTGTCCTTGAATTAAATTAGGAATTAAATCAAAATTCTATTCTCATTGCAACTTATAATAGTTAACTAAGTTAATTTGACTTAGTTGGCTCAATAAATTCGAGTTGGAAGTCTATCTAAAGTCATGTAGAGTGATTCCTAAATTTTAGGGGTCCAGGTTGAGTTCTTTTGAGTTGTAGTTAATTAACTTACTCTAACTGAGTTAAAGTCAATTAAACACGTTCAAATAGTTGGAGGAACTAGTAGGAGGTCTAATAGTGGGAAGCAGATTCAATGCAGCTTCACTGCTCTACTAGTTAACTGGAGATTCACTCATAAATAACTTATGCATGTTAGTTCAAAGGAATACCCAATTGAGATTAGAGTTTAGGGATGGTGTATTATCAGTTGTATAATTTTCTGAGTTGAAAAGATGGTGCATGAAATCAGTAGAAGTATTATGATGGACTTCACAATTATTGATGAGGAATTTCCCAATAAAATATGGGCTAATTCTCTCAGGAATTTCACAAGGAAGTAGGGGCTTTCCAAGTAGCAGAATTGGCTAAGTGTTGGCTTGAGCTGGTTTGTGAAGCAGAGAAATATATTGTACTTGTGCAGGAATTGTTCGAGTTGAACAAGCATTGTATTTTTTCTCAGATATTTTGGTTAATGCAATATAGATAGTCGAGGTTTTGAGCAGTTGCTTTCCCTATAAAAATATTGTGTTATGTGCGATTGAAATTCTTCCTTTTTTGCTTAGTGTTTTCATCAATCAATTTTTGTTTCCGTTAATGAGTAGAGTATATTCTTGTCTTTTGTTTTAGCATATCACATAAGTTGTTGAATCTACAAGTAAAAATCTACGTATTTGTCTCTATGTGTCTCTTTCTTCTTCCCTCTCTCTCCACCTTCCATTATGTGTTTGTCTCACTCCCTCTCTCCTTCTCTCTCTCCCTTGTCTCTCTCTCTCCACCTCTCCCTCCCTTTCTCTATCTTCCTCTTCTTCCCTTTCTCCCCCTACCATCTATATCTATACCTCCCTCCATCTCTCCTTATTTGTCTATTTATCTCATCCCCCTAAACATCTCTCTCTCTCTCTCTCTCTCTCTCTCTCTCTCTCTCCATATCTATCGCTCTTCCTCCCTCCCTCTCTTCTTACCTCTCACCCCCTCCATCTATATCTCTATCTCCCTCTGTCTCTCCTTCTTTACCGTGTCTTTATCTCTCTGTATCAACCTGCAAACATACACACACTCTCTCTATATCTATCTATATATCTATCTCTCCCTATTCCTCTCCCTCCCTCTCTCTCTCTCTCTCTCTCTCTCTCTCTCTCTCTCTCGTTGCCCCCTCCATCTATATCTCCATCTCCCATTGTCTCTATCTCCCATTGTCTCTCTATCTTAGCCCCCAAACATACACTCTCTCTCTCCATATCTATCTATCTATTTATATATATCTCTCTCCCTCTCTCTCTCCCTCTATATTCCTCTCCCTCTCCCTTTATCTTCCCCTTCTCTCTCTCCCTTCCTCTCCATATCTGCCTCTATTCCTCTCTCCCTCTATTTTTCTCTCCCTTCTACCCTTTATCCCCCCTCCATCGATATCTCTATCTCCCCTTGTCTCTCCTTCTCTGCCCAAAAACATGCACACTCTTTCTCCATATCTATCTATCTATCTCTCCCTCTCTCTTTCTCTTCCTCTCCCTCTCTCTCCTCCCCTTCTCTCTCTCTCTCTTCCCATTGTCTCCCTCCCTCTCTCTCCCTCTCTCCCTCTCTTCCATATTTCTCTCCTCTCTCCCTCACTTTATCTCCATATCTCCCTTATCACTCCCTCTCCCTCTCCACCTTTTTCTCTCTGTGTCTTTCTTCCCCTTCCAAATCCATCTCTCTCACCCCCTCTCTCCTCTCTCTCAAGTCTTCTCTCTCTTCCTTCATCTCTCTCCCTTTCTCTCCCACCTCCCTCTGTCTCTCCCCCCCATCACACACTCTCTCTCTCCACCCTCCAATTCTATCACTATCCCCCTCCCTCTCTCCTTCTCTCTCCCCCTCTCCCCCCTCCATATCTATGTCTCCATGTCTCTCTCTTCCCCTTCTTTCCATCTCTATCCTCTCCTTTTCTCTCTCTTCCCTTGTCTCCTCTCTCCTTCATTCCAACTTCATCTCTCCCTTGTCACTCCCTCTCTCTCTCAATGTCTTTGTTCTTACCTCCCTCTCTTCCCCCCTCCAAATCCATATCTCCCTCCTTCTCTCTCTCCTCCTCTCTCCCCCCTCCTCTCTCTCTTCCTTCCTCTCTCTCCTTGTCTCTCCCACCTCTATGTCTCTCTCCCCCACTCTGTTCCCCCTCTATCTCACTCTTTCTCTCTTAAATGTGATCCAACACATATTTCATTAAGGTATCGACCCATGTATTGTAACATAATAATTTAAATCCTAGACCCATAACATGATAAACAAAAGCCTATATGGCCCATGATATTGATAAACTATGGCATTAGCCCATGGTATTATGATTTTTTTCCCTACTCTCCCTCTCTCCCCCCCCTCTCTCAAGTCCTCTCTCTCTTCCTTCCTCTCTCCCCCTTTCTCTCCCACCTCCCTCTGTTCCCCGCCTCCCCTGCCCTCCCACCCCCAATATAACACACACATTTCTCTAACCCTCCAACTCTGTCACTTATCTCCTTCCCTCTCTCCTTCTCAATCTCCCCCTCTCTCCCCCCTCCATATCTATGTCTCCCTATGTTTCTCTTCCCCTTTTTTCCCTATCTCTATCCTCTCATTTTCTCTCTCTTCCCTCATCTCCCCTGTCCCTCAAGCCATCTTCATCTCTCCCTTGTCAGTCCCTCTTGCTCTGCACCTCTATCTCTCAATGTCTTTTTTCTTCCCTCCATCTCTTTCCAAATGCATCTCTCTCTCCCTCACTCTTTCCTCCTCTCTACCCCCTCCTCTCTCTATTCCTTCCTCTCTCTCCTTGTCTCTCCCACCTCTATGTCTCTCTCCCCCACTATATTCCCCCTCCATCTCACTCTCTCTCTTAAATGTGATAATTTCCCATTATATTGTATTTAAGAAAGTATCTAAATTAAAAAAAAAGACATAAATTGTTGTAAAATATTAAACCTATATTTTGGATCAATCATGTCAAAGAAAATACAATAGTAAAAAACTTAAAAGAACCATGCACTATCTTTCCTCTATCATTGTTAGTCACTTTGCTTTCTCTCTTCGCTTGGATCCCTGGTTAATATGCATCTATCCTAGTTATTTAGAATATTCTTTATATTATATAAAATTCACATATGTATATATAAAAGTATTCTCATTTTTAATTTATTAAAACCTCGATTTAATCTCTATGGGAATATTTTTAGTAGTCATGAGGATGGATGGTTTAGATATACTTCGAAAGTAATTATAAACTTCTACTTTTAGATTTAATTAAAAAATGTTATAAAATTAAATTAAAGCAAAGTACTTGTAAAATATTTTGATTTTGAAATAATTTATGGTTTTTGGGCATGTGGTATTGATAAGCCATGGTATTGTAGTAGAATAATTAAAAAGCATAGATCCATAACATGATAATTAAAAGCATAGATCCATAACATAATAATCAAAAGCCTAGATCCATAACATAATAATCAAAAGCCTAGATGACCAATGGTATTGATAAACCATGGTATTATGATTTTGTTCCCTCTTCTCCCTCTCTCTATCTTTCTCTTTTGGGTATTGGCCCATGCTATTGTAAAAAAACCTATTTAGAAGTTAATAATATCCATGGTAATTATTCATGATTAAAAACCTTGTTATGTTGTAAATATTAAATTTTTTATTTGCTTATTAATTAAATTTAAATAGGTTATGGAATCATTATTTTAATTTATATGGTAAAATGGATATTTATTTATAAGTATTATTTATATGTTATATATTTTAATGTGATAGTATATAATATTTTCTTTTTTAATCTAAAAACTGTTTGTAATTTTATTATTAATAAAAAAAAAAATTACAATATAAAAAAAATTGAATTTAAAAAATATATAACATCTCACATCTAACGCCTACACATCTAATGTCTAGCATCTTGCATCTAATGCCTACACGTCAATTTATAACATCTCAAATCTAATGCCCATATATCTACCCTATACTAAGTTGTAAAGGACCTCCCCAAACAATTAAAATTTAATACTAACATATATATAATGTGTATACATTAGATAAAAAAGAATGAGTTTTGTGATACACAATTATAATTCCCACTACCAACCCATACCAGAAAATATGTATATACAAAATGTATTCATATTATTAAATATTTGTACATTACTTAAATATTTGTGCAATTTGGAAGGCTATTCTTTGTCTTGGAGCCACTTAGCCATTTGTATTTTAATAAATTAAATAATTTAAACAATCTATTTACTTCTCCCATTTCATCACATTTTGTAACAGAGAACAAGAAGTTGCTACTTATCTATAAGGATCTCCGTTTGGATTACCAAGGTCGATCCTGCTATTAGTGTCTTGAGGGAATTCTCTACTTGGGAGGCATAATGCTAGTTGCAACTTACATGTGTACAGTAATAAATAAATATACTTTAAAATCTTTGTAATTGTTGGATTTTCGGCATTTTATATTATGTCAGCCCTTCGAGCGGAAAGTAATTCTAACCCTGGATAGAAAATTTAAGACACGTCACTAGATAGAAACATGCAAATTGACAGCTATTTTGACCCCCGTGGCTGGCTCCATGACCCATCTATCAGTTCGAACACCCGCATACATATATTTTTATGAGAAAGTGTTTGTGAAGGCTAGGAAACTATTTTTTGAGGCATGTTCCTTCTAGAAATGTTCCTTCATATTTTAATTTTGCTCCATGGAAGTGTTGTATTGTAACCTCTGGTAGTGTTGTATTGTAACCTCTAGTGTAAATTGGACCTAAAAATTGTTTCAGGTAGAGGTGGTGGTATGTTTCACCTATTTGAAATATGATATTAATGATGTTTTTAATAAATAAATAAACAAAATAAAAAATAATTTAAAACATGTTTTTGTATATTTCCAAATTTAACATTAGAAATGGGCATATAAAATATTTAAATATCAAATACAGGGAAAATGTTTGTCAAGTTCCATCTTTAGGTGGAGGATTTGTCTTCTTAAATAGATTTTACAATGTTGTATTTGGACAAGATCATTTATAAAGGTGAGAGATTAAATAAAAACACTAAGTATTTGAAAGTTTGGAAAGTTTATCATATTTTAAGTATTTGCAATTTAGGAGATGGAATTTATTAATAAAAGGAAAATAAAATAAAAAATGGAAATTCTTCACAAATTGATGCTTAGAAAACCTTATAAACCTTTTTTTAAATAGAAGAAAAATGAGCCAAGGAAATGAGTCTACTTTAAAAAGCTCTCCCTATAATTGTCCTTAATTCTAACAATGGATGGTAAACCTTTGGGATATTTCCATGTTATAATTCCATTAAGAAAAAAATCACTCCATGATGTTTCTGCCACATCATGGATTTTATTAAGCTCATTGGATGAACATCATTCCTTGAAAATAGAGAAAGAAAATCATCATACACAATTGTTTTGACATCCAAACACCAAGGTAATATGGAAGAAGTACGTTGTGAAATTTGGGAGGATAGAGTTACATCTAATTTTTAGTTCAGGATCTATGCTTCTAAAGGATACCAAGTTATAATCTACAAGCTTCACCACAATGTAGAAACTACTCAAAATTGAGGTTTTGGTTTTCCATGGATACAAACCATTTTTTTTTTTTTTTTCATGGAAAAATTCGTAATTTTATTCATATGAAAAAATTACATTTTGTAGATGCTTAAAGCATATGCAAATGGCTGTCCCTATAATGACAGGAAACAAAGGTTACAAAATAAAAGAAAAAATAAAGAAAAATAAATTCCAGCTGGCCTATACTTTTCTGCCCTTCTTCTTCTCCACCCTTCACCAACCTTCAGAGTTGGGAGTGGGTGCAATTATGGCTAGCAGGTTTTCCATTGTGTTCATTGGATGTTCTTTGTCAGATTCCAATCCTTCAGATCCATGATTTCTTTTGGTGCCGCTTACTTCCAGCTGAAGTTCTTGTTGTTGTTTCATATTGTCTGGCCCCAAATGAGTATCTGGGGTATTTTCTTCCTAAGTATATTTCTGTCCCATTTGTATGTTAGGTACTGATTGGATCCCTATAGGTTCTGTTTGCATGTCCTCTTCTTCCAACAGGTCGGTATGTTGCCATCCTTTGGGCTTTTTTTGTTGTTTTTTATTCCCTTTGGGGTCCTTCCTAGCCAGTGGGTAGGTGTATTGGAGGTGCCTTGTTTGCATGCAGTTGGGCATCTGAATGCTGTGTTCTCATAGTCAAGCGGTTGAGTCCTCAGTGTATTATTGTAGTTCAATGTAATGTGATGAGGTAGCCCTTGACTCAGGTCCAATTCTACACATATTCTGGAAAAAAGTGAAGATTCCCCTGATAACTCCGTCTTCATCTATTTTTAGGAATTTCCCCAAGGAATTCCCAATGGCTATTAAAACTTTGTGATGCCAGAAGTGTAGAGGGAGGTTATGTAGCCTCACCCAAACAAGCATTGCTGAGACTTTCATAGTATTTGCATCAAAATCAGAAAACCAGGGGGTGGTGAAGAGGCCAGCATTACGCCAAAACCAAGGCCCCTGATTGATAATACTAGCTCATTCTTGTTCTGTGTTGAATCTAACTATGAAAAAACCTTTTGAGCATAGGTGAATTTCACAGTTAGGTGATCATGTGGAGAAGATCCATTGATGCAGAGCATCGGATTTTGGCTAGAACCCATTAAATCTACATATAACAACATTTTTGGATAGATCAGTGTGTAGATTAGTTACCTTTGGCAGAGTTACTTGGAGCATTGGAGATTCTAGTTTTTGTTCCACAATATAGGGACCCGGTAGCTCTAGTGTTGGTGTTGATTTGTGTTGCATTTTTTCCTTTCCTTTGACTGCGTCGCGAAAGGAACTTGTATTTTTAGAGCTGGCTCCATTGCATCCACTACGCAGTCTCAGATTAAGAATGATAATTGAGTCATTGATGATACCATATTCCTGAAGTGTATGGAAATCCTGTAGACTACATCCTGTATATATTAGATTTTGGTATTTTGTGGGGGTTCCAAGTTGGATTTGGATTTCCTTCTTTAACTCTTCAATATTCAGCCCCTTTCTGAGCTGCATGCAGTGATGTCTGCCCCCTATCAATTTGATGAAAATTTGTATCAAATCTTCGCCCATGCAGTTTGAAACAACCTTTTTGGAGCCATAATCTGTTGGATTGGGCGTTTTCTCTGTAAACCTAAATGCAATACTGATTCTTGTATTCTGTCCACTCCATGGTTCCTCCGAATCTGGTTTGTATGGGTCATTTTTCAAGTAACCAGCCACTGCGTCAAGTTTTACTGGGTCTGCTGTAGTCAGCCTCCATACATTTGCGTAGGACCTCCCTTGTCTAGTTGAAAACCGGGGCGCAGCAGGCCCCTCGGCCCCTATCCACTCTCACACCGTCTTGTGGGTGACAGATTTGTTTCCAGCGTATATCTCTGGCCGGTCTGGCTGATACAGTGCGTCGGCAACATCGCATGGCATTCCAGGAACCCTAGCCATCTCCTCACCGTCCTGTTGCTGCAAGAGGGACCGTGGCTCACACCCAAGGAGGGATGACTGGTAGACATTACTCCGACCATGTAGTCTTGGAGATTGTAGGTGAAGTTGTGACAAGTGAAACCCCTGTTGCAAAAGTAAAAACCGTAAGGAATCCCTTTCTAGACTTGATTCCTTCTCCGGATGAGAGGAGATGCCTGCAAACTTGAGTACACATTCGCCTGAACTGTTGCAAGCCTGGAAGAAAGTCCTCCCTGCAAGATGATAACATGGGCTGCCATGGAAGTTGCATAGCTTCACCCGACCTTTTTTCCGATCAATGGTTAGGATACAAACCATGTTGTTTATATGGATTATCTCAAACTAAGTTTGAAAATGTTATCTAATAATTAAAATTTCACATATGAAATCAAACTAAAATCAAAAGTGAGTACTTAAGCATATTATAATTTTAATTCGAAAATAGATGATGTCCCTCAACTAATAAGTGCCTCCTAAATGAGGTTCTTCCTAGAAAATATATGAACCCAAATCATGGGTACATTGACATAAGAAGAGAAGAGGGTAATAAATACAACCATAGGAAAGGACCCCATAATCACACAAAGCAAGGGAGGTCCTTTTTGATAATTTGAATGAAAGGTGAGTCAAACCCACCCACTAAGACCTACTTATGGGGAAAATATGACAACCATAATTCCTTTCAAATAAAATAACTATAAGTTGTGCTAAAACTTTGGTCTCAACCTATATTACAATGTTTTGTAGTTCGATGAGAAATTAGAATTACGAACAATATGGTTAAATGTATACTTTAAACAAATTCAAGTTTTGCATGTCAAGTATATTTATTGAACATCAAAACATATATAATCACCATCTATTCTAGAATTACAAACATATTATAATTTCAACTTGATGGTAATCTATGAGTTTACAAAGTATTAATCAAATTGCATTTATTAAATATAGTGATTTGCTTTTATTTTCAATTAACACCTTGACATTGAATTGACAAGGTTGCCCAACATGCAAAGGCCATGGAGTTTATAAATAGTGGTACAATAAGGGTGGATGTAAGGGGCATGGTTCAATATAAATGTTTGAGATGAAAAAGGTGTGTAGTTCAATAGTACAATAAGGGTGCATAATGTAAAAGGGCATATGGATAGGTGCTTGGAAAGAAAAGGGCATGGAAGTGCATCATATCTATTTTATAAAGCAAATAAATTCTGCATTTTACATTACCAACTCAAGAAGATATTATGCTATGTTCTCTACCAACTCATCATTTTAGTGAAGTTTGGTGGCACCAAGAAAATCCCCCCATGTGTCATAATTTGTTTCGATTGGAATTTCCTTAATAAAGTCCCATGCCTCATCAAGAAATCTGGTTGGACCAAGGATATCAACCATATAGCCATAGTGTTTTGATCTAAAGTTTTCTTATGGAATGAAAGTAGTAGTACCTTTCATCCACTCTAGTAGTCTACATGCTTCAAGAACATCCAAAATGCAATTTGGTTTAGTTTCATGCCAACCTTTACCAATTATTCAAAGTGTTAATGGGTTCCTTCCAAAATCCATGCAAGGAGGATCTTGCAATCATTGCATTTCATTAAGCTACATCCAATCACTATCCACTTCACCGATATTATTGATAATGTGCATGCATCATCAATCTACCAACTTCACCATACACAAAAATCTTCCCAATTGAATTAAAATAATTGCACTCATATATGGATATTATGCAGTAGGCAAATAAACCAACTTTGCGAAATCCCTAATGAAGTGTGCATTTAACTAGAGTTGTATTCTAGACCCATTCTTGTTAACTACAACAATGTAATTACACTAGAAATAATTTAGGTGCATTTGATAACCCTAGTGTGGGTGGGGATAATGATGAGATAATCCATGAACTCTTCATGTTCCTATGTAATGGGAATTTTAACTTAGTTTTTCCCAAAGGAATGTGGTGCATGCTATGCTCAAAAGTATGTGTATGATCATTTTAAATGGATAATATGTGCTTGTAGGAAGAACATAAACTTATGAATCATTTTATATGGATCAATAGATACACAAAACAAATCAGGAACTCTACACTTGTAATAGTCCTTGTCTTGCAATATCCTACTATAAGAAATTTTGAAAAATTTCTATCCTAAAACCTTTCTCTCCATTATTTTAACCCAAAGTATAAACTTAGAAACAAAATGATGCCAAATTGAGAATTAATAAATATGCTCCATGACCAAGCATAAATAAACTTCTCTTAGGGTCAAGCATCAATAACTATTCCTTACAAACTTGGATTTAGCTTGGATCTTACAAGCTCTCATTGTGATTATGCCACCACAACATTTTGCAACGTTATTTTGCCTTGAGATAACACACCTCTTCTTGGTTCCCCCTTGAAGGTATGCTTATCCCAGTATCTCTTGGGTTATGCTAATATCTACCCCCAACATATATACATAAAAAAATTAAGAGGTACTTGTATTACCCATAGAAATAGAAACAAGGTTCAAAATTCCCTGATTATGGTAGCCATTTCTCTTCAAAACAACACTTTGATTCCCATCCAAAGTTATCAAAGGAATTCTCATTTCTCTTTAAAACAACACTTTTATTCCATCCAAAGTTGTAAATCGTTATCAAAGGATTGATATCCCTTCAAAACAACGATTATATGCCCATCCAAGATGTTGTAATGTTTCCCAACAAACTCCAGATAGAAAAACCCCTCCAATAATTCTTGGGAAAAACAAATAGCTTGTTCCTTTTTATGCTAAAGTATGCCACTCCAAGTAGCATTAAAATCTTGGCAAGAAAGCATTGTGTGCATTCAAAATAATGCCAAATACTATCACACCAAGTTGAGAATCAATTCCATGTCCATCAAACATTTTCTTTCCTCCCAACACAGAAAATCAATCTTAACTTATCCTAAATCCATTTGAGGTCTAAGGATTATTTTTGTAAGAGTTTACTTCTATTTCAATCATTGGAATTGGAAAAAAAAATGACGAGTCTCTTCACCCATCTCCCATAGAATAATATAATTAAAAATTACTCCAAGAAAATATTCTAGTATGTTACAAGCAAGAGAGATGTCAATGATCATACACTCCATGGGAATGGTGCATATAATCCATCATTAAAGCATTAAAAAACATGCATGAAAATTATATATGAATAGAGGAAAAATAGATATAAAGCATTTAGACTTTGTGTTGTTTTTCAAACTGAGGAAATGTGCTATATTTAAGCCTTTGTCACCCAAAGTGGGTAAAGGAGGTCATTCCTTTCGAATCAATAAGTGGTAACCATGCACTAGATCTCCAAGTTGAGGATACAAGGTAAGGGATAAAAAATTGATGAATTCAAAATATAAACTCCCAATATGGGATAAAAATATGTAATATATACCCCCAAACTCTCTAAAAGAATTGAATGCCTCATGCCTAAATAAAGGGATGAATGTTGGATGAGAACTCACTATGTCTCACTAAAGGGTGCAAGGGGAATATTCCATTCACCCCTCTATAAATTCTATCAAATACATAAGCATAAATGATGCATAATCCTAAATCATATAATAATGTGCATCCTCCATAAAATGATTGATCCCAATATCCAACACCATCATAGGAACCTAGCACCATGTGCAGTGCATCGTTTGAGTGAAACCTAGAATTGATGTCAAATGATGTGAACTAGTGCCAACCTTGCACTGTGCTATTAATAAATTTCTTTTGTGGAGAAAACATATATGTACCCACCAAATGTGGCACCCTAGCATGCAATACCTATCTCACGTGATTATTTGACCCAACCAACTCCCTTATATCAATGGTTGACTCACCCTAAAGTTATCTCCTAGGAACAACATTAAAACTATCATCAAATTATGGGGAACAACATTAAAACTATCCTTATGTGGAAGTATTTGCTTAATTACGCTAATGCATCTTGATCTCTTTATCATGTAATTAGCCTATGATAAGTTCTCTTCTCCTTTCTTGAATCTTGGGCACACATATATTCCCTTATGCATATAATCCACTAAAACAAAACCTACCATTATAATCCATCCTAAAAATATACAATTTTTCATGCAATCATGCTAAAAACACCTGGTCACCATCTTAATCCACCATGAAGCTAAACAAACACTACTCAAAATGATAAGTAGGTGGGCTTTACTACTCACATGGGATATACTCATAACATTAAATTATAGAAACGAGCTATATAATTTCCATATCAAGTGCAAGCCCTCTATATGATCTACTAAATGATGCATGTATTTACAATACTCTACCCATGTAGGGCCACCTCTCAAAACCCAAAACAAGACTAATTAAGCATAGTTTGCAACTCTAAAATCCATTACATCATTCATCACATTGTATCATTGATATTCCATAATGTAATTTCCATAAATAAATGTATCCACCAAACACCCCCATTTATTAATAATCATAATCCCCTCCCCTAGCTTAATGGGTGGCAAGACCTCTAGTCACAAGAATCCAACTCTACAACAAATTTGGGGTAAAATATGTAAATGGTGCATAGCATAAAAATATATAGAGGTGTTGATCTGAATGGAAATAGGTGGCTATCCAAATCTATCACTAATCATAAATGTTCCCACACCTTACCAATTCTATAACAATTTTGGAGGCCTTAAACTTTCAACACTTCTTTTGGGCACTTCCCATGCATCTTTTGATGATTGACACAAATTGAATTTGTTTTAATTCCAGGTTGACCAAACACCTAGAGCTCATAATATACCCCATAATGGTTTAATAAATACCCCAAATTTGATCGATATAAAAACATTGTGCTTAGTGAAGTTGATGTATCAATTAGGCTCCTTGGGGCCCACATTGTTTTTACCATCTCATATCCTAATATTAGTTTTTGGATCTCAAGATTTTAGACTCGATGTTAAAAGCAAGTTTCATCCTCTTATGATGGGATTTTTCAAATGAACATAGACGAAACTTCTATTCTTAGAGATTAGTTACAACCATTCTATATAACTTGTATTTCTCTGCATGTTTTGGTGTTTTCATTATTTCATTCCTTAATAGAGTTTGGGTTTCACTATATTATGATTATATTTGTAATATCATTGTGTTATTTCACTTGTTATTGTTGTCTTCATTTTTCGCTTAGCATAGTCAATATCAGTGGTATTAGAGAAATTTGCTCTTTGTTATTTTTCCATGCATGTCCATGATGAGGTTAAGGTATAATAAGTTGGGCTTGAAACTAATCAAGTTTAGGGAAGACTTCCATCATTGATCTAAGTGACCTCCCATGGTGGAAAAGAAAGAAATTTTACTGAGTAAGAGATCTTATTAATATGTTTCTCAAAGAAGCCCTTTAGTATTAAGAGAACATGGTGATGGATAATTTTATGATCATTTGAAGACTTCCAACAATGATGGAGTCAACTATGACAATAAATAACTTCACATGTGTGATTCCGTTCAAGGTACAAGTCAACTTTAAAAATGTTTTGGTTGAAGGCAAGATAGAGACACATGCATTCAAGAAATGGTTATGTTTGTTGGAGTATTATTAGTTTATTCAAAGTTTGTCCAACAATGAAATGGCCATCTTCAAGCATCTCTTCCCTTTGTTGAACATTAGTGGGAGACTTACTATGTGCAACATGTCAAAGATGGTTTCATAATATTATGTATCTTCTTTGTCCCTAATGATGGACGTGTGCCATTGGTCATTAATGTTGACATCAAATTTCAATACATTGTGACTCTGAAAACCCAAAACACCAAACTGTCACACCAAAGATGCCTTAAACATCAATATGTCAAAAATAAATTTTAATGAATTGGGATAAAACCCACTTGGGCAAACTTCATTGATTCCCTCAAGGAGGAATTCTACCTTGTTGGAAACTACAATCACTAGTACATGTGAATGACAACTTTGTGCAAATGAATCATGGTTTTGGTCATCTTTTGACATCCTTTTCCCTTATTTACAAACTCTTTTACTTATCATTAACCCATTTTATATATACTTTTGTTACTCAAAGCTAGGATTTATGCTCAAGGTACTTTTTCATTACATATCTTAGTACTTCATTTCACTTTCTACTAAACATTAGGGGAAGAAGCATTTTATTTATTTATTCTTGAATAATGAATCATTTGAGATATTTCTCCAAATCCACATGCTATATAATTGTTTTAGTTGTTATAGATCATGTGGGTGATTGTGATATGGTTCCATGCATGATAACAAAACATCGTTGGAGACACAATGGTGTAGAACAGGGGAGCAATCATCTCTAAGTAACTAGTATAGATCACACAAGTTGTTGTAGATCATGCAAGTTATTACATAACCAAAGCATTACTTCCTTCTTGCAAAATGGTTATACAACAAAGGAAACACTATTTGAAAATGCAATGTTTATGTGGCTTTTTCTGTATTCTTAGTTCTTGAAATATAATTTAGTAATTTCTTTTAAACTACTTCATAATCTCAAATTATCAAGCATGTTTGTATTAAATACCTTTATTCAATTTCTTAAGACATGGTTGTATAAAAAGAAGATTTGCATCTCTAAGAAAGGGGGTTAGACATTCACATATTTTTGAGAAAATCATGGCCATGATAATGGTAGTACAAGTATCAATTTGATCATATATATATGCCTAAATAAATCACATGATCCATTGGTTTGGTTCTACTTTTTTTGTAGCCCAACCTAGCACACTATTCTACGGGGATAAGGTCCACTCCAACATAACATGTGTCAAATTCCTTTTTGTTATGTCTACATTATATTAACTAGTAATTTACTTGTGTAGTTCCTTAAATAATTCCTATTATAGTCAAATATTTGAGTAAAGCACTGATATTGTCTGTGTGATTTTGGTTCCACATATATTTAAAATGAAAGCATGTTTTGATTATGTAAGAGTGCTTTCATTCAACATAATGTGATTTGATTGTGTGAATTGAATTTGTAAGTGTGAGTTTTTGCTTCCTAGATTAATATACAATTCCTTATTTAAAATCATTATAGAAAGTAGTAACAAATGAACCTAATGCATGCACATACAATGTATGACATCTTACAAGCTTTCAAATTGTTGGTTTGATAATATAATGAACATGTATTTAAACCACTCTTGCTGCAACTGAGTAGGTTGAATAAATCAACAATCATTTTGATGTCATTTCTAGGGAGATCGAAAGACATAAAATAACTATTTCAATGGTTTAGGAGAAAAATGCTAATGAAATTAACCAGACTAATTTTGAACAACCTCTATTAGATCCCATATTCAGTGTTCTACATTTTTAATTTAGGTCATATAAAATGCATGAATTAAGTTAGAGATCCAAATGACGATTTTTTGTTGTAGTAAGAACAATAAAAAATACTAAGAGACTTCCAAGAAAATTAGTAGTAAGAGAAATCTCAGGGACCATATTCAATACTCGACTAGCCTACATGAAAGCCACTAATTCTAGTTCCATAATAAAAGTAGCTACTTCAGTAGAAAAGGAAGAATTTATTCCTTTCTTTTGTGAGATAAGTAGACACTGAAGAACTAATGAGTGGGGGATAGAATTAGTCTCAAAAGAATCCAAATGAGGAACTTGACTTCTCTATGGGATATGTTTACTATTAAGAGTTAGTAGCACAAAAAATAATAGCTCTTAATAATCCTTTATAAAATATGGTAGGAGAGGAAGGAGGAGGCACCACCCATCATGAGACTATTCATTTTTGAATCCATATTTTGGAACTTGTTGGGTTGGGTAATATGAAGAACATTCCGCCTTTAGGCCTACACAACTTCAATGGCCTTGCAAGTGAAGTTTGGGATGCATTCCTCTCTAAGTTTGATGTGCTATATCAAAGTTATGATTACTTTTTAGATGCCCATAAATTAAAATTATTTCCAACCATCCACAAGAGTGAACCACTATAATAATTCATGGAAATTAAAGGGAATTTTGTTCAAACTTGAAACAAATGAGGCATAATTTTTTAATAAATAATAATTTTATTGCAAAGAACAAGTCACCAAAGAGGAAATTTTCAAAATGTCCCATAAAGACAATGAAATTTCGAAGATTATGTGGAGAGGTTAATTTGAAATGACAAAAGGAAAAAAAATGAACACAAAATATTTGAGAATGATCCTATTGAGAGGAATTCAAGATAATTACATTTTTGTCCTTAATATGATGGGATTTAGTGATGTTTCCTATCAAGCTATGAGGAAAATTGTGACCTATGCAAATGATATTCTAGGGGTAATGAAAAACATGGTAAATTTTGCAACGATATTTTAACTTGAGTAATGAGACACTCAAGAAGTGGAATTACCCAAGTTGAAATTGGAAAATCTATTGGAATATTTCTAGATTATCTCCTTAACTCCTTGAGTTCTCAACTGGACACACTAAAAACAAAGGAAATGCACGATGAAGTAGAACTAGCATTAACAATGTTCTATTTCACGTGTTAGAAGAAGCGTACCTTGGGGCAGTTCCAATTGAACAAAATTAAAACATATAGCATTTATGAATATAATCATTCAACTAATAGTTACCCTTCATTTCCCAACTTGAAAGTAGTGTACTAAGGAGTCGATAAGGATATCCACATTTTCACTAAGAAATGATCATGGTAACCTTGACCACCATATATGGTATAAGACCCATCTTAGTATTAAAATTAGTTTTGGGATAACATTCATCCTCCTCCTTAACAATGGTATACCCATTCCAACAAAACAAGGGCACCCAACAATCCCAAAACCAACATTAGCAATAATGCTGTCAGGGGCCTTCCCTTGGACACATGCAACAATATCCAACCTAACGATACCCATAACAACAATACCCTAATTTCCCCAACAATAATAATTACAGTTGTCTTCCAGTAATCCTCCATAATAACATCCTCAACTTCCTACTCAACCCACTCCTAACCAAATAATAAAGTAACTCAACTTGATTACAATTTTGAGTTGCCTAGTTTCCCTATATATTGGATATCCCTCTTGGATTCTTAAGACACCCATTTATAATTAGGAAGAATCATTAATAACGAAACTTACTGAATAATTTCAAAGCAAGATGATGATAAGTTCAAAACCTTGCAGAGGAAAATTATGTAGATCATTATATTGATCATTCTCCGATAGAGGTTCAAACCAAGACTTTTTGAATATCAAACTATATCCAACCATATGACTGTACACTGCTTCCTCCTTATCTAGAGAGGCTAAACTTTGATAGAATACCTATTCAACCTAAATTTGACTTCCTTGGAGAATTCAAGAATGCATGTGTTAAAATATCCCTATCCTTGGAAATCAAAGATGTCCCCTTCTATGCCAAAGTTATTTGAGAACTATCCTTAAGGAATCCTAGTAAGAAAAAGAAGCATCCCCAAATTGTCCATGTCATTATCTAGTTAGTTGACTTAACGCTTCAAAATTATTTTGTAACCAAGTACATTTAATTAGGAAACCTTATAGCCAATTTTCACTTCAATCATACTCTCCTTCTAAACACTTTAATGGACTAAAGGTCTACCATCAATGTCATGACGAAGGAGACAATGGAGAAACTTAGATTTCCCAACCTACATCAAACTCCTACAAGCCTTTAACTAGTTGATCAATCTAATGTAAAGTTAGAAGGGATACTAGAGGACATGTTGATTTCCATCAATTCTTAATAATATGTGTCCAATTTCATAGTCTTGTAGCCAAAATCTAACCTAGGAGGTTGTTTGTTAATTCTAGGTCAATAAATGTAGATGCCTAGAAATCCCACTAAGAAACTTACCTTATACCCTTATACAAACCTTTCCATATATTAAGAGAGGCTTATATGGTTAGTTAATGAGGACAATGTTGATGAGAACGTTCAATAACTACTCGTGCTTAACAAAGCACTAACTTTTAAGGATAAGACCGAGGACGAGCTAATACAATTTTCATAATAAATACAATTTTCTTAATAAATCCCTTCTCATGCCATCACACAAATTTTCAATTTTTAGTCATACCTTGGATTAGTATCCTCAAAGGAAATGTACAATGACTTCTTTATATTTACAATCATATTCTATGATTTTTCCTAACTATGCCACAATAGAGTATTCCCACACATCAATGGAAATTAGCTTAGTAATGATATTAGGCATCAAATTTAGGTTGGAGACCATGCACAAGGAATAATTTATTGAGTTATTGCAAACAAAAAATAATTTCGGGAATAAGTTTTTAACATATTTGAACCATGAAATTATTGACAAATTATATGACTAAAACACTTTTTAAAAATGAACAAGTAAATGAAAGATTCATTATTCCAAGAGTAATTTTTATTTTAAAGGCTAAAAGTATAGCTCTTCTGAAATCTTAGCCTAATACAACTTATCTTATTGCAACAAAAACCTAAAAATCAACCATCAAAATGAAGTGCCCTTTCAATGAAGCATTAAATTTTCAACATTTTTAGAAGTATCTTATACCAAATGATAACAATCAATAATATTATGGCATTATCACTGTATAATTTAAAAATTGAACATTAATTTCTAATATTTTTTTACTTTTAATCAAAATATGAACAAATGATAACAATAAATAATATCATGGCAATATCACTGTATAATTTAAAAATTGAACCTAATTTTCTAATATTTTTTACTTTTAATCAAAATATGAATAAATGATAACAATAAATAATATCATAATGATATCACTATATAATTTAAAAACTGAACATTAATTTCTTATATATTTTTACTTTTAATCAAAATATGAAGAAATGATAACAATAAATAATATC